>JAASGD010000063.1:0-44304 GCA_023334115.1 Globisporangium megalacanthum
AACGACTGACGCACCCCCACGACCACCGCGTCTCTGTACGAACTGAGCGCTGTGGCGTCCTGTGGGATCTTCTCCTGGAGCAGCGCCATGAGCTGCTCCTCCAGGTTGCCTGGGATCTTCCACAGGACGTCTCCGAGGCGGCCCATGAGCTCCGCGTCGCTCGCAAACACTTCCGCGTAGACAAAGTAGAGGATGCTGACGACGCTGCTGCACTTGGCCGCTACGACCGCCACCTCGCTCCTTGTGAGCGCCGTTGGCGACGCTGTGGTCTCGGCTCCGTCGCCCGTCCGCATCAGCTTGATACTCGCACGGCTGCCGCTGTCCCGTGCGACTTTCGTGGCCACGTTCGCACTGCGTAGCGCCGGCCGGATCAAGTGCTGGGCGAGCGCCTTTGCGAGGCCTCTCATCCGCTCTGGGAGCTCACCTAGGACGTCGCACGCCTGCCAAAAGTCCCTCCATTCCTGCTGCTGTGGCTCGTCTGGTCCAGCGGACAACGAGAGCCCCAGGCCGCCGCTGCCCCCACGGGCTCGAGCCTTGGACACACGCAACTCGCCGTCTTTCCAGACGATCGCAGTCGCGTACGTTTGCTTGAGCTGTCGCGTGAGCTGGGTCTTCTTCTGGAGCACCTGGAGCTCCATGAGCTTCGTGATGGCGTTCTGGCTAGTGGGAGTACTACCAGTGTCGCCGTCCTGGCCGCTCCTGACGTCCTCCTCTTCTGCTACAAGCGCAGCCAAGAGCTGCTGAGCTTCAAGCAGCGTTCGCGCAGCGCTCACGAGCTGCCGGTCGGCCAGGAACGCGTCGATCGCCCCCAGCAGCCGGTCGACGTGTGTGAGTTTGTCGACCAGCGAGAGCATCGCGGACGCCTGCGCCATCTGCCGCTTCAGGCGCTCGCGCTGTGTGAACGAGTGCACGAGGCGTGTCTGCGGAGCTGCGCCGCCCAGCTGCAGCTGCTCCACCGCGTCTACGAGCGTGTCGCGGAGCGTCCGCACGCGCGTCTGGAGCTCCGAGCTGCTGCCGTCGTCACTGGCAGCGACAGGCGTCCACTTGGCCGCGAGACGCAGCGCGTCATCGAGCGCCACGCCACACGCATCGCCGCTGTCGCTGCTGCCGCCGCCCGCGTACAATGCACGCAAGGCCGCGACGACCTGCGCGCGCACGTGCGCAATCTCTGCGTGCGTCTCGTCGAGCTTCCTAATGGTGGTGGTGGTGGAGAGAAGAGAGACGACACGCAAGCGTTAGCTGCTGGGCTCTCGTCGTGTTCCAGAGCGACGCAGAGGAAGCGCGTAACGTACTGTGCGAGCACGTCCGCCGTCACCATCATTCTGACGTCTTGGATTTGCAAATGTGAGATACCGGTATGACCGGAGTATTTGCACGAAACAAAGCCAACCCCGCATTTGCCATTTTGGCTCGAGCCAAACAACCAACTGAACGCAAGCGGAGAGATGGCGACAACGGCCGCGATGCCCGCGCTGGACGGGAGCGGCGGCGGCCCCGAGCAGCTGTACCCGCTCGTGCTGGAGCTGTCGGTGCCGGAGCAGCGCGAGAGCGCGCTGCTGGAGCTCAGCAAGAAGCGCGAGGAGTTCCCAGAGCTCGCGCCGATCCTCTGGCACTCGTTCGGCACAGTCGCCGCGCTCCTTCAGGAGATTGTGTCCATCTACCCGCTCTTGTCGCCACCGCAGCTCACGGCGCACGCGTCCAACCGCGTGTGCAACGCCCTCGCACTGCTACAGTGCGTGGCGTCGCACGCAGAGACGCGCACGCACTTTCTCAATGGTGCGTCTTGCGCATGGGTTGTATATACTGGCGAACCATACTGAGGGAGGGGTGGGAGCACGCCTGCGTACTGACGCGTGCGTCTCTTGTGTCGTCACCCCTTCCCCTTCGTTATGCATCGCGTCCCGTCCCCTCGACAGCGCACATTCCGCTGTACCTCTACCCGTTCCTCAACACTGTGAGCAAGAACCGGCCGTTCGAGTACTTGCGCCTCACGAGTCTCGGCGTCATTGGGGCGCTCGTCAAGGTGCGTGCTTGTGTATGTATGGAAGCTTGTCTAGGTGGACGTCTCGTAACGCCACCACGCGTGACGCCACCATCCCACCATCCCACCTGCCTACAGATCGACGACTCGGACGTGATCAACTTTCTCCTCCAGACAGAGATCATCCCGCTCTGCCTCCGCATCATGGAAGCCGGAAGCGAGCTGTCAAAGACGGTGCGGAGGCCGCGGAGCGGAGCTCAAGAGAGCGACCTTCTCACTCTCTCACTCTCTCTCTCTCGTACGCCCCAGGTCGCGACGTTCATTGTGCAAAAGATCCTCCTGGACGAGATGGGGCTCACGTACATTTGCCACACGCCCGAGCGCTTCTACGCCGTCAGCACCGTCCTGAGCAAAATGGTCGGCGTGCTCGTGGAGGCGCCCGCGCCCCGTCTGCTCAAGCACATTATCCGCTGCTACTTGCGCCTCTCCGACAATGTTCGGTGCGTTTGGTTGGCCTAGTAACGAGACGGAAGGGAACGGTTGGGTCTCTAGCTGACAGAGTTGAGTGCCTGCTGCACTAGAGCGAAAGAGGCGCTGCGCCAGTGCTTGCCGGACGCCCTGCGCACGCGCACGTTCGACGAGGCGCTTAAGGACGACGCGACCACGAGTCGGTGGCTCGCGCAGCTGCTGTACAACATTGGACCTGGAGAGAACGCGGCGGTGGCGAGCGGCAGTGGCGGTGTGGGCGTACGCTTCACTAGCTGAGGAGAAGGAGCCAATGGCTCATGACGTGAGAGGGAGGAAGGGGGAGTTTAGTGAGAGAGATCTCGAGTCCGGAGCTCCTTGGCTCAGTGGTGGTTGAAATTTGTCATTCGCTCCTGGTACCGGTATAATTTCGGTATTTTCCAAGTCGAAAAGACCTCTTTGCTGACGTCGTCGTCGTTGGCGTGCGTGTCCCGACTCGACTGCACTGTACGTGAAGATGAGCGAGCAGCTGGAGGTGGACGCAGGCGACGCCGTGCGCCTCATCCTGCAGTTCCTCAAGGAGAACCGTCTCTTTGGCGCCATGCGCGCGCTGCAGGAGGAGGCGCAGATCAGCCTCAACGCCGTCGATTCGGCCGACGCGCTGGTCGACGCCATTGTCGCTGGCCGCTGGGACGCGGTGCTGCAGCAGACCACGGCGCTCGAGTGCAGCGCCAGCACGATGGCCGCACTGTACGAGCAGGTGGCGCTCGAGATGCTCGAGGCGCGCGAGGTGGACGTGGCGCTGCAGCTGCTCCGCGCGACGCCGCCCATGGCGCACCTCAAGCAGACGCAGCCTGAGCGGTGGGTGTAAATATATGGATAATTGTATGAAGACGAGACTGACGCGCGTGTGGGCGCAGGTACCTGCGGCTCGAGAAGCTCGCGCAGAAGGCGACGTTCGACCCTGTGGACGCGTACGCGGGCGCGTCGAAGCAGAAGCGTCGCGAAGACGTCGCCGAGCTCTTCAAGCCTGAGGTGCGTGGTCTCTTTGGTCTCTTTACGGACTCAGTGACTGACTGACTAGCGAAAGGGAAAGGGGCTTCCCACGCACTCACGCAGTAAACGGTTGGTTGGTTCTCAGGTCACGAGCGTCGCGCCGTCCCGACTGCTGGCACTGCTGAGCCAGGCGCTCAAGTACCAGCAGCTCCAGGTATGTGGGTGTCTCTGTGGTACTGTCGTTAATGTATGGGCTAATGTATGGACTCATGGGAATTTGACTGGCCATCAGGGGCTCATTACGCCAGGTGCAGACTACGATCTCTTCCGAGGCGGCCCGAAAGAGACGGTCGTGGAGCGCACAGAGAAGCCGGCGCGGCGAGCGGCTGGGAAGATCAAGTTCAGCAAAACGTCGGCGCCCCAGTGCGCGCTCTTCAGTCGCGACGGCCGCATGCTCGTCACGGGCACGAAGGACGGGTTCGTCGAGGTGTGGGACGTGGACAAGTGCAAGCTCCGCACGGACCTCGAGTACCAGGCTAAGGTGCGGCCCACAGTGACTAACTGATGACTGATGACTGACTGACGGACGGACTGACGGCCCCGTCTCTCTGCCGGACAGGACGAGTTTATGATGCACGACGATGGCGTGACGGCGCTGGCGTTCAGTCGCGACGGCGAGCTCCTCGCGACGGGGAGCGAGAGCGGACAGCTCAAGGTCTGGAAGCTCGCGAGCGGCGTGTGTCTCCGGCGCTTCGACACAGCGCACAGCCAGAGCCTCCACAGCATTGCGTTCTCGCGCGACGGCACGCAGCTGCTCACGTCGTCGTTCGACCAGCTCGTGCGCATCCACGGCCTCAAGTCGGGCCAGACGCTCAAGGAGTTCCGTGGCCACGAGAGCTACGTGAACGCGGCCGTGTTCTCGAAAGACGGCGCGCGCGTCGTGTCGGCGTCGTGCGACGGCACCGTCAAGGTCTGGGACGTCCAGACCGCCGAGTGCGTGCGCACGATCCGGCCGCCGGGCGACTCGTTCGGCGCGGAAGTCGACGTCGTGAGCGTCCACCTCGTGCCGAACAGCAAGGTCGGCGTGCTGGGCGAAGACGTCCTCGTCTGCACGCGCACGAGCCGCATGTTCCTCGTAGCGATGGACGGCGAACCGCTGCGCACGTTCGCAGTGGACCCTGTGAACGAAGCGAAGCTCGGCGTGTTTGTCGGCTGCGCGCTCTCGGCACGCGGCAAGTGGCTCTACGGCGTCACGGACCGCGGCTACGTCCAGTGCTACGCGACCGAGACGGCGGCGCTCGAGAGTACGCTGCAGGTGAGCAACAGCGACGCGTTCGGTGTGGCGCCTCACCCGCACCGGAACATGGTCGCGACATTCGGCAGCGACGGGTACGTGCGCTTGTGGAAGGCGTGAGGGCAGCAGGGCTCTCCACTTGAGGGCGGCTACAGTATACGAGGATGCAACCAGCGCTCGCGTGTTCGTGTCTGTCTTTGCTAGTGTGCTACGCTCGACCCGCTCGCTCACTTTCGGAACAAGAGTGGCGACGGCTCTGTCGTGTCCCATGTCCAAGAGAGAGAAAGAGAGAGAAGAGAGAAGAAGAGAGAGAGAGAAGAGCCCACACTCCCGTCAGCTGACACACACTAGCAGGTAGCTACTGGGGTGGCACAGCGTCTGTTGCACGTACCAGTGCCTTGCGGCCGAGGTGAGGAGGAGAAGCGCGGCGATCCGCTGTCTCCGACTGGCCCAGCCAGCCCCCGTGGGCTCTGCTCTGGCGCCTTCGCCCTCGTCTCGCTCGCGTGCCGCTGGAGACTCGCGACGATGGTGTAGAGCAGTGGGACGTGCGAGAAGCGCGGGTCTTCTTCCACTGGACCCAGAGGCGCTGTGTGAGACACGGAAAGGCAAAGAAGAAGCAAGCCGACACACGCACCGCTGAGCTCTTGCGACAGGAACTCGCGGCTGAACGGCTGCTCCACTGGCTGTCCGGACTCTGTGGGTTGGTTCCTCAGTGCACAAAAACCAGGAAGAGGACGCATGGCGCTGAGTAACGACACGCAGTCTCTCGCCCCCTTTGAACTAAGGTGAACGGACCTGGGAGGAAGACGGAGAGTGCGTGGCGATAGCCATTGTACTCCAAGTACTCGCGCACGAGCTCGTTGATGACGAGGTTCTCGTTCGAGAGCCGGGGCTTGGGGACATCCTATGCCAGCGCCTTCGTCTCAGCCATCCATACCGTACCGACGATCTATGTGTTTACAGGTAGGCAGCCATAAGCCACACACAGACACACAGACCTGGTCGTCCAGGGCCGCGAAGACTTCGGCACGGATCCGCGCCTTGAGCTGCCCGAGGGACCCGCGCGCGTCAAGCGTCTGCTTTAGCACTGAAATGCAATCGACCGCACTCGCGTCTCAGCAATTGGATCCGTGAGGCGTCCCACAGAGAGCAACGTGTTTGGAGACGCACCGTCTTTGAGATCCGACAGACTGGCGCCGGCGCCACCAGTGCTGCTGTTCATGTGCCTCCTCGACCTTTGCCCCGATCTTGCTCTCAAGATCGAATGTATCAATACCGGTACAGTTCAGTCAGCTGACTCGTCTATTTCCGAAATAGAGTACACTGACTCGTTTAGTTCCGAAAAAGAAGTGAGGAAGGACAGGTGATTACGCCTCTCCTGCAATATACAATAAATTGGCCACCAAGAGCTCTTGAAACGGAACATCCACATACAAATGACCTTCACAATAAAATTTATTCGTGAAATCGGTATCTGGGTACTATTGCATTAAACAGGGCCCTGCGTGCTCTGGCGTTTTGGTCACAAATGGCGCATTTCACGACTGCGCGGCCTGGCCGAAGGAAGGCCGGAACGACGAGATGCTCGCGTTCGTCCGGCGCAAGGGCAGCGCCGACACCGTGAGCACGAGCCCGTCGTCGTCCACGGAAGGTGGCGACGAGCTGCTGAGTGCGCTGCAGCCGCCGCCGCCGCCGCCGCCACCGACCGCGACGAAGAAGAAGCGGCCGCTGACACTCCGCTTGCGCGCCAGCCGGGACGCTGGCCCCGTGCCAGCGCCTCCGAAAGACGCGGCCATCCCTGGCGCCGACAAGGACGCAGCGGGCACCGCGAGCCTCGCGAGTCATGTGGTCTGGAAGCTCGCGATGCGCATGTCGCTGCGCAACGAGAACCGTTTTTTACAGCACCTGTCGCGGTCCATGCTCAGTATGGGCTCGACGCACAAGGTCCGTCCGTGTGTGTAGCTGCTAGTGTAGTGATGGCTCAGACGTAGCTCACCCTTCCTTGTCTACGTCATCACGTCCGGCAGCACCACGAGAGCAAGGAGAGCGCACCCCACAGCCACTCGCAGAAGCAGCTCGAGAGCCAGAAGCTCCTCGCCACTGGCTCTGTCAAGCCCGCGGTGGCGGCCGTCGAGACAGCCACGCGTACCCACGACGAGTTCTGCGACGCTACGCCCATTGTGACGGGGAAAGCGGCGCCGCCGTTCACGCCCGCGTTGCCGCCGCAGCTGTTGACGCAGCTGAAAGGCGCGCCGCCGCCGTTCCCACGGACGCGGGGGATGCCGCTCGCGAGCTACGCCACGTGGGCGTTCGCAGGGCTGCGGCCGGGCTTGTCTGTGCGCGTCGTGCGCGCCGAGGTGATCGCGTCTGTGCCGTCCGTGACTGAATACATTGTGCACGTCGAAGACCTGCACACCAAGGTGTTTTGGACCGCGAAGAAGCGGTTCCACGAGGTCTACTTGCTGCGGAAGAAGGTACGGTACGCTGACTGGCGTCCAGAGAGAGAGAGAGTGAGCAAGCCGAGTCGCACTGCGGGTGGCTCACATGGGAATGATTGTGCGACGCATTCGTAGATCAAACTGCTGGCCAAGTCAGCGGCGCCGTGTGAAGCCGAGCAGCTCAAGTTCATCCTCGAGCTGCCGTTCCCTCGGCGGCGCTTCCGGCACCCGAGCACCGAGACGATCTCGCGCCGGAAGGGCGAGATTGAGGTCTTTTTGCGCAACTTGGCGGCGCTCGAGCCGTCGTCCGCGCTCTTCTTTGAGGTCCTGCGCGAGTTCCAGCTCGAGATGTGCTCGGGCGAGTTCATTGCGTCGCTCGAGAAGATCGACACGACGGGCGAGCCGCTCGAGCCCAAGTGGCTCGCGTACGACCTCTTCGTGAGCCTGAACAACGGCAGCTCGGTCGAAGGCAGCACGTGCTACAAGTTCACGCAGGCGTTCGCGAACCGGTGCGCAGTGATCGAAGCGGCCGTGTGCCCCGCGTGCAAGAACTTTGAAGGCAAAGCGCTTGCAGTGGACGCGCTCCGGGACCTCCGCGCGGTCGTCTCGACGATCGAGAAGCACATTCTCGAGACGCTCGACCCGCAGTACGCGGCCACCATGGCGCGGCTCGACCCGAGCGGGAGTGCCCAGGCCGTGCTCGAAGAGTGCGTGTTCCACGCGGTGGAGGACACGCTGCTCGCGCCGCTCGAGGCGCAGATCGCGTTCCTCGTGAACGCGACGGTCGAAGCTGAGATGGAGGCCCGCCTGGCGCGCAACATTGAGCGCCTGCGTGGCCGAACGCAGGCCGAGTTCGGCATCCCGGAGCACTTGCAGTCGGAAGACGACTGGGGAAAATCGTGCCACTATCTGAGCCGGATCGACGAGCGCGCGTTGCCGAGCGACAAGATCCAAGACCTCTTGCGCTCGGCGCTCGAGATTTTCAAGAGCTACGGCGAGAAGAAGCTCGAGTGGCGCGAGAACTCGGCGCTCACGGCCGACGACTACCTGCCGATCCATATTTATGTCGTGGTCAAGAGCGGGCTCAAACGGCCGCTCGTGGCGAAAGAGTACCTTGGCGCGATGATCCACCCGTCCAAGATGCTCGGCGAGGTCGGCTACTTCCTCACGATGTTTGAGGTCGCGCTCAAGTACATTGCCGACATGTAAGACGGACGGGTGGGGCCACGAACGAACGTACCGTAGCCGTCGGAAGTGAAGGTCCTGCTGAGCTGCTGCTGGCAGCCCAGTGGGTACAGTGTACCTGGTTTTGTACCAATAGACCCCCACAGTTTTTGACAATTTTGACAATTTTGACAAAATGCGCGTCGTCACGTGGTCACTGCGGCGACTGCTGCTTGGTGGGGAGGGCGTGCGCTCCCGGCGCTCGCTCTCAACAGCAGCGCTGGAGCGCGCAGCGTGCCTGCAATGTGGCGGCGCAAAGCCGCACGCGTCGCCTCTGTGCGCCGTGTCCGGACTGCGCGTGGCGTGCTCCGAGGTGCGGTGCGTGCGCTCGATGGCTGGTGATGAAAACGAGGGAGTGACGACAGCGACTGACTGCGTGTGGCTCGCTCTCGATCGGGATGCGTGCGTGTTGACGCAGCACTGCGCTGAGAGCCTCGCGAGGGAGCGCTGGGAGCTGTTGCTGCAGTTCCGGAGCGTCGCTGAGGACGTCGCGTACGGTGCGAGCGACGAGGCCAAGCTCCTCTTTGCCCACGGTGCGAATGACAGCGTGTGTATATACGATCCCCACTACTCGCTGAGCGTCTGACAGACTACTGTTGCTGTGTGGCACACGGAGCAGTTCTTGCCGCCAAGCGCGCGATGCCGCCGTCTTCTCACCCTCTTTCACGTGTGGGCTCCTGGCGCGAGTTCCTAGAGCTCTACACGAGCGACGAGCGCTGGCTTGCGAACCCACGAGCGCTGCGATTGCTCTCCGCAGCGTACTCGTACGTGATGACGCTAAGCCACTACCTCCCAGGTACGGCAGGCCTTACTTCGTACTTAGTCGCGAAGGGCTCAGCTCCGTCTCCTCCGAAAAGGGAAGTCTTCTCGTAGCTCCTCACGGACTTGACTGACTGCAATGCTGGGCGAGCAGCGCTCGTACAGAGGGAGACGCCGAGCAGCAGCCAACGCCCCGACTGCGACACGTGCATTCACATAATCGGTGCGCGTGCAGAGGCGACGATGCCGCGTCACTTGTGGGACGAGCTCTTGTGCTTCCACCCAACAGTGCGCGCGTTCGATGTCACGCTCGTTGGCGACGACGTCCCTGAGACCCGCGACACGAGGATCACGAAGACAGCGCAGACGACGAGCGACCGTGTCGTCCGGCTCGAAGCCATCCACGGCCTGTACCACGAGCCGTACGTCGTGGAGCGCGCGCGTGCGCGTCCTCCGCCGCACGCGCTCGTGCTCTTCAACCCTGGCGTGGGCCACCCGGTCCTGAAAGCACGCTGGCGTCAGACGCTCACAGCGATCGTCGCGTCCGGGAAGCCGATCCTGCTCACGTCGTTCAGCCAAGCGGACCAGGACCGCGACGTCGCGGCGCTCGCAGAGCTGAGTGGCGAGTGTGGGGAGCTCGCGTTCGTTGTCCCGCCGGAGAGCAACCCATTCCGGAGCCTCAAGTGCCAGATTGACCCGCTCCACGTGCTTGCGCCGCCGATCCAGACCAACAGCCGCGTGATGGTCGTGCAGAAGCGGGAGTGAGAGAGCGAGCGAGCACGACACCACTCTGGTACCAACACTACTGTGTCTGTTGCATCCAGTGCCGAACCGCGTCGCCTGGACTCGGGTACGTCGTATGTGAGTGGCGGGCTTCCTGGACGTACGCCAGGGCCGAGTAGAAGTCGTCGAAATACATCCCGTCCCCCGAGTGCGCAGCAGCAACTAACCCAGTGGACGGGACTGCACGTCGGGACTCGGCGCGTACGCGGTGGTACACGTCAGCGGCCATCGCGCTCTCGCCCGCGATCTCGGCTAGGAACCTAGCAAACTGGGCCGCAGACATGGTGACGCGCTCGTCGTCGGCTCGCGGCAACGCGTCTCGCGTGTCCGGCCCCGCTGACGCGTAGTATTCAAAGAGCGACCAGAGGATCGTCTCGATCTCCATGCCCACAAAGCAGATCCGCGACGGCGGCGGGGCTGCGCTCTCGGCCAGGAACCCGAGGTCGCAGAAGAACGAGAGCAGGATCTCTCGCGCAGAGAGGGGGAACGCTGGGGGCGGCGCTGTCCCAGCGAGAGACCTCGCGTACAGCTCGAGAGCGCACGCCCCCAGGAAGAGTGTGAACGATGACGGCGTGAGGTAGCCGTCCGTGTCGCATAGACCGTCGAACGTCCCGTGGATGGCGTCTCGAGAGAGGTACGCGGGGTGGAGCTTCACGTCCTCGAGCATCCGCACCACGCCGTGGCGCTCAAGACAGTACTGGTTCTCATGGCTGGCGACGCGCGTGTCGTTCGAGTACTTGACGAGCACCTTGAGCAGCGGGGCGTGGAACGCGAGGAAGAGGTCGCGGACTTGCGCGCTCTGGTGCCAGTTCGTGTACATCGCAGCCGCTGAGACGCCGGACGGAGGCTGCGCGTGCGTCCCGTTCGACGCCTCGGACGGCAGCATTGGGTCGCACTGGTACTCGAAGAACGTGGTGGTGGCGACAGCGCGTGTCGCGGGGTCGGACGCCGGGTACGTGTGCTTGAGCGACGACTTCTCCATGACCGCGCGCTCCACGACAGCGGTCTCGTGCTCGAGCACCGCGAGCAGCTTCTCTTGGTTCTGCAGAATGTCGTCGCTCAAGCGCCCTGCCCACGGCGAGCGGCCGGCATTCACGTGATCCCGTCCGCTGGGGCCGCCGCCGCCAGTCACGTCCGACCGATGGGGGTCGACAAGCGCGAGGAGACTTGCCCAGAACGCCTTCGCTCGCTCTCCCTTGTTTGGACTATCGTGGAGCGCCTCCTGCACCACCTTGTTTAAGCCGGTGACAAAGTCCGGGAACAGGACGCCACGCTCGGCTGCGTCGTCGGGGAAGTGGCGGGCGACAGCGTCGTGCCACTTGTCGGTCGGCGTGTGGGCCGCTTCCAGCAGTGGCGCGTACGAGCTGATCAGGCGAAGGAGCAAGTCGACGGAGAGCCGAGAGCTGGGACTGTCGCCCGTGCTGGGCAAACCCGAGAGTGGGTCTGGTGTCGCGGTCGCGTGGAGCAAGAAGAGGTCGTGCAGATTGCGGACTGCCACGTCTTTCGAGAGCAGCAGGAGGGACACTGGGAGCTCTAGCCCGTCCCACTCGACGACCGCCGCCAGCTGGGTCCGGAGTGAGAGCGCGCGCTCTTCCAAGAGCACGTGGCGCTCTTCCATCTGCTTGAACTTGTCTTCTTCGCGCAGCAGCTTCTTCGTGAGCACGTCGACTGCGACGCGCTTGTCCTGCGAGAAGAACTGGAAGCGCTCCAAGTCGCTGCGCAGGACGCGGTTGTAGTCGTCCACGGTCTTTGCGTACTTGTCTCGCTCGGCCGCCTTGAGCGCCGCTACCTCGGACTGGAGCCGCAGGTCCCGTGTCGCAAGCGACACAACTGTCTGCAAGCGCCACTCTGAGAAGAGCGCTCGGAGCCAGCCGCGCTCCAGGTCCCGGAGCACTATCGTCACGTAGCCGTGCTTGACCACGCGGAGCTCAGCGCTGTTCTCGCTCAGCTGGTCCGCTTGGCGCTTGAGTTCGTTGCGCGCTCGCTGCAGCTTGTCCTCGATCTTCGTCTTCTCGCACGACAAGGAGAAGACGCAATCCTTCGCGTTGCGCAGCTCCTCAGCACACCGCACCGCTGTCTCGGAGCTCGCGCGGACGCTCAGCAGCTGCGACTGCGCTGTCCACTGTGCGAACGCGCTCTGCTTGGCTGCGCGCGCTCGTCCGACTGCGAGACCGCCAAGCTTCGTCAGCCCCAGCTTCAGCGCGCTCGCTTGCCGTCGCTGCGTCTCTGTGTGGCGGCGAAGCGTCGAGAGCACTCGGCTCTGCTGTCGCGCTCTCCAACAGTCGGCACTGCGAGCGAACTGGCGTGCTAGGAGCTCCAGCGCGAGCGTCCGGCTGCTCTGCGTCGCCCTCGCGAGCGCTGCGTGCAAGTCGGACGCTGTCGCTTGGTGCTCGGAGCGTACGGTGCTGACTCGCAGGCGGTGAAACGCGTGCGCGAGAGCTTTCATCGCAACGACGCGATGCGCCGTCACGAGCACGCTCACTGCGCGGGAACGAGCGGCTGCGGTCCGCTCGGATGTCGCTTGCCACGTCGCCAGTGCTGCTCGCACGAGACTCTGTCGTTTGATGCGCAGCAGTCGACGCATGCTCGTCTGCTGAAGCTGTTGTTGCTCCTGGAGGCGCTGTTTGCTCGTCGCTGACTCGGTCCGCGCGAGCTCGTGCACGAGCCGCTCCTTCTCGGCCGCCAAGTGCGCCATCCGCTGGATCTTGGACGCTTCCGCCGCGATCTTGTCGAGCAGATCGGACTGGAGCGACTGGTTCTGCTGGAAGAGCTGCTGCGTCTGGAGCTTGAGCTGCTCCTCGCTCTTCGCAGTGAGCGACAGCTGCTCGCTGAGCGTCTTGAGCTGCTCGGTCGCCACGAGCTCCTGCATCACGTGCCGCTGGATCTCGTCCTTGAGGAACTTGTTCTCGCGGTCCGCGCTCTCGAGCAGCTGCACGCGGTCGCTCAGGCTCCGGATGATCTCCTTGTCCGTCGCCGACACGCGCGTCCGGTTCTCGAGCTCGTCTGCCAAGAGCCGCTTCTCCATCAGAACGTGTTCGAGCTCGCTGGCTTTCGAGACTGCTGGCGGCGGCGCGAGAGACGCCAGCGACGGCACTGGGACGAGCACAGACGGAGTTTCTCTCAGCCGACCGTTCCCTCGTAAGTGTGACTCGGTGGCAGGCGCCAACGCTCCACCAGAGCTGCGATACCCTACGAGTGCTGCAAGTGGAGGCGTCTTGTCGGCCGTGGTCATCTGGAAAGCTGAGCTGCTCGCAGTCGTGTCCACATTGTGTACCGAACTCTCGACAGGAGGACTCGCCACGGTCCCAGGAGCGCACACGTCACCTCGTTGTTCAGAAGCAGCGACAGCTGCCGCTGCGAGCGCCTTATTCTTCGCCTGCGGCCCTGCTACGTTCTCCTCTGCTCGCTTAAAGTCGTGCCAGATCTCCTTGCGCTTCCACTCGTCCAGCATCCGCGAGCTCCTCCGCGAAGCCTCCGAGGCCCACAGCACTTGCGACCGCGACACAGTACTCGTTGACAGCGAGTCCTGGCGCTTCATCAGCGTCCGGCTCGTGGACGTTGGCGTCACGTAGACGCTGGTGGCGCGCTTGAGCGAGTTGGGCGACAGCGGCGGTGCCTTTGGCCGTCTGTTGTCGCTGTCGTTGTCGCTCGTGGCGCTTGAGAGCGGGTGCACGCGCGCGGCTTCGACTACAACCAGAGCGACGGGCTCTTGTGGTACTGTGTCTGCTTGTGCGTCTGCTGGGTGGTGGAAAGAACGCGCGCTCGTCTCTCTCGCCGTCTCCATACGATGATCCACAGGACGGGGGCCTTCAGCTGCGGCCTTGGCTGTCGCGTCGTGGAGCAGGCGGATGTCGTCTTGGAGCGAACGACTCGGGGGCTCGTCGCGAAGGAAGAGCTCGTTCATGTTCTTCAGCGTCATCCTTGGCCTGTCGAAGGAGGTCGTCTGGTGCTGCGTGGACGCGTCCGCTTCCGCCTTCTGTGGGACCCACGTGTCGGCTGTCGAGGGCGATGACGAATGGCTCGTGGTGCTTCTCTCTGTGGTCGGAAGAGCATCATCACTCACTACGTGGCTCGCACGGTCGTGATCGCTGTCATCTTGATCCTTCTTCTCAAGCCACGGAACCACTGCGTCCTGTCCACTGGGAGCGTCATCGTCTGCTCCCTTCTCGCTCCGTTCCTCTTCCTCCCGAGGGTAGGGAGACACAGTCGCAATGGCAGCAGCCAGAGGCGCTCGTTCGTGTCTCCTGTCATCGTCGTAATATCGAGCAGCATGGCCATCGTCATCGCTGCTATCGTCATTGCCATCGTCACCATCGTCATCATCGAGCCACGAGGCAGCGAGGTGGCTCAAGTCGTCGTCCCCCTGGTCGCTGCCAGGGCGTCCCTGCCTCGCGTCCTCTCGTGTCGCCACAGCGCTGCTGCTGTCGCTGGCACAGAGCATCGTTGTCGCCATTCGTTGACCACCAACCAGGTGCTGTGTCGTCGTGACGTCTATGCTGCTGTCCTTGTCTTTGGTTTCGCGGCTTTCGAAAGGGCGCGATACTTTAAATAGCTTCACAAAAAGAGAGCGCATTGCGCTCCTATTGACCACCCAAGAGAACTGACTGACAACCCTATGATGAAGAAACTAAGGAGGGATGCAACGCACGCGTCGCCTTCTCTCCAGTCGCCATCGTCGATGGCTGTCGTCTTGGTTGCCTGCTGGCCTCTCTCTCTCTCGCTCTCCGAGAGCCTGCTCAAATGAGCTTCTTGCTCTTAAAGAACTTCTTGAGGTACAGCACCTGCCACACGCCCATGCCGAGCAGCACGACGATCGAGAAGAAGCTGAACCAGAGCACGCGCGAGTTCGTAGACTCGTTCGTGTTGCGCATGGCCGCCTCGCGCTCCCGCATGTAGAGCATCTCGCGATGGATCTCGTCCACTGTGTCCTCCATCTTGCGCAGCTCCTTCTCGACCGGCATGAGGTGCTCGCGCTTCGCGACTTCCGAGTAGTCCTTCGCCTCCACGCCGTGCTTAAAGTCCAGCACGACGCGCGCCGCCTTGTCGTTCGAGTTGAAGAAACAGACAGCGTAGCTCCCGCCCACGTCGGCGTGGAACGTGTACTTGTGGATGTCGTCGGCGCTCATGTCGATGTCCGGGTCCTGCTTCAAGTACTTGCGCTGCGGGTCCGTGATGGAGACCGACACGCCCGACTTGCCTTTGATGCCGCCGCCTACGAGGTTGTAGTGGATCACGACGAGGTTGCCCTGCGCCACTTCGTCGCTCAAGCACTTTTCGACGTGGCGCCGGACGTCGAATTGCACCGCGACCGACGTCGCGTACGCGAGCGCCGCGAGTACGAAGAGGAGCAGTGATCGCATCGGTGCTGCCTGACGCGGAGCGGCGTGTGTTAAGGGCGGGGAAGGGAGAAGGAGGGGGACACGGACGACGCGCGTGCGATCTTGTGGACTGAAATGGTGGGGAGTGGTGAGGTAAAAGGGAAAGCACTCTATACAAGGGTAGAGTGCGCTTTACCTTGTACAGAGTGATTTCAAGTGGCAGAATGAAACCGAACTTTGAGTTCCAACTTCCCAAGATGGCAGTCGATCGGGTGCGCACGACGACGGCAGCAGAGCACTGCTCTCTCTCTGTGCCTATATGGATGCACGACTCCAGCACTCACCGAGTGTCTCTGCTGCAGGCGTCGTTCGAGCGCGAGAAGAAGCGGCTGGAAGAGGCGATTCGCGAGGTACTGCGTTCGAGCGCCACGTGAGAGCGAGTGAGGAAAGGGAAGGGCTATACAGTACAACTGACTCACTGCGTGACTACGCGACGTCGACAGGAGATGCAGGAGGCGGTCTCCAACGTCCACATTCTCCACCAGAACCTCGAGCACCTAAATGACGTGGTACGCAACAGACCAGGACACAAACGACCGCGTGCGAGTGTTGAGAGGGAGGATGGGGTCACGGCTCTGCTGTATACTGTATACTATGTTCGTGTATGTGTGGGTGACGCCCTAGTTAACAGCGTGCTGGCGTGTGCTGCAGGGCCACGAGATCATCAACATCTCGGCCGTGTGGGTCGGCTTCCTGCAGCAAATGACGGCGTCCGCAGAGAGCCAGCGGCGGTAGAGCCAGCGGTGGTTGAATGCGTTCGTTCACGCTGGCGTCTCCGATGCCTTCTGCTGTGATTTTTGCTGTTGCTCGAGTCCTTTTACTCGCAGCTTCTCCAGCACGCGACGTTCAAAGTCGAGGTGCTCGTGGAGCGACACGGGACCGCCTGGCAGCTCCGTCTCGTCTCTGCTCTGCGCACTTGTGGGCGACGTCGTTCGCTCCGTGTGCCCTTCTTCGTCCGCCTCGACAATGTGGCCTTGGATCGACACCTCTCGCCAGCAGGGCTTGTGCGCTTCTATCCGCACACATCGCGCCTGTGGATCGCAGAGAAGGAAGGAATGCCGCACAACCACTGCTCGTCAGCAAAAAAACACCGCATCTGGCCAACGTAATCACCCTGACCAAACCAAAAACCACACGCACCGCGGCGGACGCAGTCGTAAACACCACTCGCGCACCCGACGTCTTGATCCGAATCGCCTCGATCTCGCCGTACAGTCGGAACGCGTGGTTCAACGTGTCGTCCGAGTGCGAATGTTGCTTGCGGTCCCATTTGACCGTGACGGTCCGCTGCGACTTGGACCCGGCGCCTGGGCGAATGAGAACCTCCAACCGCACAGTCAGCGACCACTGGGACCACAAAGTTCGCAATCGTGTGGACCACCCACAAACGCACCTAACGCCCCCGCCTCCGCCTCTTCGCGTCGCTGTGCATCGCGTGCGAGCCGTTCTTCCATCGCCTTCTGCTTCGCGCGTCCACTCTCTCGCAGCTTGTTCAAGTCGCTCTTACTGTACCCACCAGTCCCCTCCCCCTCCCGCTTGCGCTTGAGGTCGTGAGTCCGTTCTCTCCGCTCGAGGTCTGCACGGTGGTTGGTGAAAAACCACTCGCTTGTCAGTCACTCGCTTGTCAAAGACCAACGTAGCTCTCATACAAACGCACCGTCCCGCATCCGCCGGCGCTCAGTGTCCAACGCTGCGTCCCGCTCCTGCTGCTTCCGCTTCGCCAGGCGCTCGTGGTGGAGCTCCTTGTCGTACTTTTCCTTCTGCTTTGGGTCGAGGAGGAAGTCGCGCGCATGTTGGAGCTCCAGGAACTTCTTCACTGCACACGAGCACACGAGCACACGCCACGCCACACCGCATCGTCAGTCCACATACCCACATACCCATCCACCCATCCACTCACTCGCAAAGCAGCAAGCTGAGCGTCCAACACACCGTCGCCACCGCGGTCCGGGTGGTGCAGCAGCGACTTCTTCTTGTATGCGCGCGCCACGTGCTTCGCGTCCGCCGCCGGCTCGAGGCCCAGGATCGCATACAAGTCGCCGCTCTTGGCCGTGCCATCCGCCATCTCTCAATTTGCTTTCGTGATTGTTGCTTGTGTTTTGTGACAGCTTGTTGCAAAAAAACAAGGTCGAATTCGCTCCCTCGTAATTATCACTATCAGGACTTCTTGCAGGACGTGATGTCGCTCTCACTTTGCCCCATGGCCACCTTCTACCGGGTGCTTGCTCCAGCTCCGGGAGCTCCTCAAAACGAAGCGGTTCACTCGGGCGAAGCGATTGCGTCGCCTCGTCTGCACGCTACCCGAGCGTCTCAAACAGCAGCCCCGCCGCCAGCTCCACGTTCCCATTCGTCGACGCGAGCGCTTGGACCGCCTAGCAACCCCACTCAGTGAGCCAACCTTTCACGAGCAGCCCAACAGCATCAATGTCTCTCTCTACGCACACGCACCCGCTGCCGCTCAAAGCCCAGTGCGACGAGCCGCTCGATCTTGTGCTCGTGGCTCTCGTCGCCTCCGGACGACGCGGGCGTCGCTGGAGCCGGCGCGACAGCTGAGGACGGAGCAACAGCTGGAGACGGCGCCGCTGGCGCGCTCTCGTCGCCGCCGCCAGCACGCTCGGACATTGGGATCTCCTGCAGTCGTGGCAAGCGAGAACCAAGTGCGTCACGACACCTGATACCCACTGGTTCAGTACCAACTGACGACGTCACGCACGTGTTCCGGTAGAAACGGGACGTCGTGCGTCGTCGCGCCTTCCTGCAAGCGGAGCACGTTCTTCTGGAGGTCAATACAGCACTGTGCGAGCACCAAGAGACCGCAGTGAGCCACCACATCAACCAGCCCAGCCCAGCCCAGCTCATCCCACACGGCGTACCAAGTGCCGCTTGAGCATGTCGAGCCCAAAGAGAAAATCCACGCCTTGCTGGTCCAAGATCGTGAAGCTGCAGTTGTAAAAGTTGCCGCCAATCTTGAGCGACGCCATGTGGACGCGGCCAATGATTTTTGCCGTCCCGACACCAACGGCCTGCAGAGGACAGTACGTACAGGTAGTTAGTTGAGTGGTTCGATCAGTCTCTGGACGTCACGAGGACGCAAAAATCACCACTCGTCCGAGTGCCAAGAGCGCGGGCAGGACCATACCTGTCCAGCAAAGCGCTTGTCGACGAGGCGCATGATGCCACAGCGTTCCGCACAGCTCTGTATACGCAATCCATCGATGAGGGATTCGACAGAGAAGCCAGGGACGCGAGTGGTACCGTATACAAAGAGCGAGAGAGCTGGACGCACCGACGACATGATGGTCGACTGCGCCCCCGAGTCCACGAACGCCTTCACGTGCGTCCCGTTCACTTCGCACGAGATGTAGAGCATCGAGACGCGGCCGAACGCCTCGGGCATCTCCTCGATCGCAATCTCCATGTTCTGCTGGACGTTGTTGAGGCGGATGCGCTCTTCGATCTGCGCTTGGGCGGCCGCGTCGAACGGGTTGCGCTCGAGCGACAGGACCGCTTCCTGCTCCTCAAACTGCCGCGACGCCGCCTCCATGTGCATCTGCATGAGCGCCATGCGCACTTGCTGCACCCAACCACCAATAACCACCAAAAACCACCACACAGAACGGTCACACAGGGTGCGCGTGGACACCAGCACGAGCGGTAGAGCGAGCAAAAGGACGCACCGGCACGCCTTTCGTCTTGAGCGCCGTCGCGAGGCGCGGGTTGCCTTCTTCAAGCTGCGACCACATGTATCACCAACAATCCAAGAATGAGTTAGCTCATTCTTCCCAACACACGCTGACTTAATTAACCCACGCTTCAACCGACCGACCGACCGACCTCGACGAGCAAGTGCGGGTTCTTCTCCATGATCTCGAGCAGCACCTCTGGCGACGCCGTGCGCTTTGGTATCAGAAATGAGCAGGAGATGAGCCGCCACCGTTACGCATCCCCTCTCCGTCACGCCACCACTGTTCCCAACACTAGGCAGATAGACACCAAAAACCACTCGTACCGGAATCTCATGGAGCTTCATCCCTGTGCGAACAGCGAACACTGCGGACGACGGCACTGTGGGCGGCGCAGCAGCTGCAGCTGGGGACGCTGACGGGTTCCGCATGATGACGACCAGATCGTCGTCTTTGATGCCCGCTGCATCAAACTGCGTCGTCACCAGCAGCATACACAACAACAGTAACGACGTGTATACTAGAGTCAGGACGGACGAAGGGGGGAAGGGGCGAGCACTCGTAAGGAGACGCTTGTACGATCCACGTACCGACTGGTTCGGTCCAAGCGGCGTCCCATTGAAGAGCAGCAGCTGCAGCGCTGGTGGGATCGCAAACTGTCAATCCACACGTGCATGGAGCAAGAACGCAGGGAGAGAGAGTGAGTGAGTCGACGGAGCCGCACAGAGGCCGTTGGAAGAGATGGTCTCGATGGAGGAGGCGCGCACCTGCTGCGCCAGCTGCGCGGCGATGGCGAGCGGAGTTTGCTGCGGCTGCACGTCCACCTGTCCGACGGCGTCGCCATCAGCGGACGTGACGGTGATCTGCATGGTGCGCGGTGGGCTCTTGAGCGATGTCTGGTCAATTCAGATCTGTGTGTGAATCGGCCAGAAATGTCGGACGATAGTAGATTCGTATAGTGAAGAAAGTGAGCCTAAGAGCTCCAGAAAGTTAGAAAAACACTGTTCGTTTCGAGCGCAAACTCGTCAGCACGGCGGACGATGGACGCCATGGCGTCTGCGCCGCCGCCGTCGTTCCCTGCACAGTTCGCGGAGTTGCAGACACGCGTCTCGACGCTGCAGCGCAAGCTGCTGGCGCGCGCTGCTGCATGCGAAGACGCGGCGCAGCAGCTGCAGTTCGAGCGCGAGTGCCAGGCGTGCGTCCTGAGCAGGTGTGGGGGATGAGAGAGAGAAGGAGGCGTCTGTCTCTGAGCGCCAGCTTGTGCGTGTGCTGCGACGCAGCGTGCTAGTCAACAAGATTGCGGAGATCCGAGCGCGCAAGTTGCACCAGGTGCGGATGCTCAGCTGAACAGAGCAAGGGAGTAAGAGAGAGAGGGAGCTCATTGAATGGGCGTCGCGACATCAGTTCCTCCGCGTCCCTGAGAACGGCCGCGCAGTGTTTGTGGAGAAGTCGAGACGCGAGGCCCGGAGGCAGCACCCAGAGGTGCGACAGCGTGATCTGTTGGGTGGAACGAGCGCCAGACTGACGGATTCGACTGGACTGGATGGTCGACACACACACTCTACATGCCCAACAGCTCTCGCGACACGAGCTGCGCAGTCTCCTACGGAAGCAGTGGGAGCTGCTGGACGACCACGAGCAAGAGGTCAGTCGGGTTGGTTGGGTTCTCCCTCGCTCGAGTGACTTCCTACCATCAAGAGGGGACGTGCACTAACAACCGGACTATGGATGTGGATGTGGATGTGGGACGCTCCCAGACGTGGGACGACAAGTTCCAGGCAGCGTACATACCACAGGTCCCTGAGCCCCACCTCAACGCCTCCGTGGCGTCCAAGAAGCACGCCCACGCACTCGTTCCCACTGCGTCTGGTGCGCCACGGAACGCCAGCGCCTCGTCTGCTTCTGGCGTGAAGAGGAAGAGAGCAGTCGCTAGTACAGCAGCGCCTGTCAGTGGGTCGCGACCGCCGTCCAAGCGCCGGAACTCGCTCTCTGGCACGAGTGCGACAGGCCCGTCGCCATTGAAGAGCGCTGAGCCGATGCTGAAGAAGCCGAAGGCTGCGTCCAGTGACTCGGCTAGCGTCACAGTGTCGGAGGGAGCGACACCATCGCCAGTGAAGAAGCGCACGTCGGTACCCACAAAGAAGAAGAAGAAGGTGGTTGCTGTGACCAGCGGCGGGAGGGAGAGATCCTCGAGAAGCTCCAGAGCGAAAGCCAAGGTGGAAGCGACAGCGTCAGTGACAGAGAGGGACGAGGCAGCAGCAGCAGCGGCTTCTCCGTCGGCTGCGACGCTGGTGCCGTCTGCCACGTCGCTGGACGAGCGCTCGCTTCCTCTCGGGTCTCGGAGCGTAGGAGCGAAGACAAAGCCACGGCAGCCACCACCACCTGCGTCCCAGCGAACTGCGGCAACGAAGCGCTCGTCTCCAGCGACCAACAGACGGTCCACGAGCGCCGCCACCACGAAGCAGCTCTTGGGCGCGACACTCGAGAAGCCGCACGAGCGTAGGAGAGATGACGACAACGAAGACGATGACAACGACGAAGAAGACGACGATGACGACGACGACGAGTCGCTGAGTTCAGCCGGCGGCAGCGCAAGCGACGACGACGACAGCGACGAGCACATGGCGCAGCTCCCGACCGGCGCCTTTGGGTAGACGACGACGCCAACGCGTCCGTTGTGCGTGCGTGCGTGCTCGTCCTGGCTGACCAACCGCCCCGTCGTGCTTGTCAATACTGCTGGTGACTGGCTGCTCGCTCCCTCGCTCTACCGACGCCGAGCTCGGCTCATTGCGTCCTGTTGCTCTTGTTCTTCCTCGCCGCGACCGCGTGTCGCAGGGCCGCCACTGCCCGTGCGACCGCGTCGTGCGGAAAGTCCACGCGCATGCGCAGCAGCGTCTCCATGTCGGCGACGCTGAGCTCGTCCGCGACACTGTCGACGTAGTCCACGACGTGCAGCGGGTCCAAGAGCGTGAGCACGAGCACGAGCTGGAAGAGCCGCGTGAAGCTCGCGCGCACGCCCGCGTCCTGGACGAGCGCCGAGACGCGCGCGAGCATGTCGGAGACCTCGCGCTCGAACTGCAGCGCGCCGAGGTCGTTGAACGGCGTGCGGGCGGTCAGCAGGGCGCGCTCGAGCGCCGCCGTGAGGTCGTTCGCAAAGTACGCGACGAGCGCTTCGAACGGCGACGTGCAGAGCGCGCGCTGGTACCGACGCAGCTGCGCGTTCTGCGCCACGTCCCGCTCGACGAGCCGGTTGAGCGGCGAGCCGGCGACGCCGGCCGCGTCGTACTGCGCAGCGGTGAGCACGTAGCTGACGCTCGGGTCCGTGACGAGCTGCTGGACGAGCGCCTGGGTGCGGGGCCGGGTGCCGCTCGCGAGCATTGCTTGGATCTCCGTGTCCACGACGGAACGGAACACGTCCGTGAGCTCGCTGATGGGCTTGGGGAGGCACTCGACAAGGTTCGCGGCGTGTGGGAACGCAGCGGTCGAGAAGCTCTCGATCTTGCTCTCGAGGCTCGCGACGAACTCGCCACTCAGGAACGCCGAGTTGATCGCCATGATGAGCTTCGCTTCGTCCTGGGCGGAGCGCGCGAGGTCGTCGTCGACTGCCTGCAGGAGCATCGCAGAGAACGACACGCGGTGGGTGGATGACGGCTCGCTGTCGGCGCTATTGTTGTGGCTGGTGTCGTGCGTCTGAGTCGTGTCGTCACGCGCGAGTGCGTCTGTGGGGGCGAGTGGGAGCGCAAAGTCGCGTCGGGGGAGCTCGAGGATCGACGGGAGGTACAGCGACTCGAGCGCGTCGACGATCGCAATGACGACCGAGAGCGCCGTGTGGTAGTTGATGCTGAAGAGGGAGGAAGGCAAGCAGAGAGGGAGTCACGACAGCGTGTGAGACCCTCACCATCTATAACAACCAATCCACACATGCGCTCGCTTGGCTGGTCTCCACGACTGGGAAAGACACGACAGACGCACCACTGGGACGCACGGAAGAACGCCTTGTTGAGCACGAACGAGACGTCTTCCACGAGGCTCGAGACGAACACGCGGGGCTCGAGCTCCTGGGCCTCGGCGATTGCGGTCGCTTTGCGCACGGACTGGAAGACGTAGAAGCGCTCGAGCAGCAGGTACACGCCACTGAGCTCCTGGAGCTTCGTATGGAAACTGCTGCCGTCGAGACTGTCGAGGCCGAGCGTCGTAAGGAACGTACTGTAGCTCCCGAGCAGCCGGAGGAGGAACGACGCTTCGTCCAGGAACAGATCGACCATCTGGAGGCTCTCGTCCGCCTCCACGTCGTCGTCGGCGTCACTAGCAGCAGCGCCACGTGCCTGAAGGCTCCGCCTCGCCTGCGCCTGCGCCCGACGCTCCCACGCAGCCACGCGCGCGTCCACTTCGTAGAGCCGCACGACTTCCAGGACGACGTCGCTACACGTCGCGTGGATCGGCCGCAGGACCTGCTGCAGCGTCATTGGCTGCTGCCCAGCAGCGTCTGCGACTGCGTTCATAATGTCCGTGGCGCCGGTAAGGAGATCGCGCACCGCGTCGACGTAGAAGCTCCGGTCAATGTACCCGGTCGCGCTCACCGTCGCCGAGCGCTTGTTGGCGCTCACGCGGTCGAGCGTCGCACGCGCTTGGACGCGGAAGACGCGCGAGAGGCAGCGCTCGAACGGCGCGACGGCCTCTGCCTCCGCGCCGAGCTCGACGCAGAGGAAGAACGCAGTGAGCAGCTGGTCGACGTCGACGCTACTGCTGGGATGGCTGCTCGCCTCGCTGCCGCACGCGGCTGTGAGCTGCTCGAGTGCGACGCTCTGCATCGCCTGCGCCTTGGCCTCGCACGCGCGCAGCATCTGACATGCGCAGCTCTAAGCTGTGTGTTTGAGAGAGAGAGAAGGCAGACAACCGCACGTACCTCGTCGCGCACAGCCGCTGCTTCCTGCTCGTGCGGTGCGCTGGTCGCCGCCTCCACGCGGTCGCTCTGCGCCGCCAGACGCATGTTGCTGAGCGCTTGGCACATGGGCTCGAGCGCCTGCTCTGCGAACGCCATGTAGAACGCTGTCATGTTCTCCTCGAAGCTCATGATGGGGTGACGCGTGACGCCACTTTGTTGATTGGTGATGTTGATCCGATTGTGAGGACCAGCGTATACTGAAGTTCAGTCAATTGGAGTGGTTCAATTTTCTCCCCGACAATAAATGGCGAGCCAAAAGAGGCGCGAGGACCTCACCCTCACCTCGCTCACTCACTCTCAGGAATTGTGGTCGTGGTCACTAATTGTGGTCGTAGTGGTAGGGGGGACTCTTAATAAAGTCCCCCCTCTCCATCTCTCTCTTACGCGTTGTTCACGATCGGGTCAATGAGCGCCTGCGTTGCGGCAAAGACGTCGTCCGGACCGGGCGTCGCGTCCACTTTGTAGACCTTGTCGAGCGCCGCGTAGTACGAAATGACGGGCAGCGTCGACTCGAGGTACGTGTGGAAGCGCTTGCGGATGGCCTCGGCGTTGTCGTCCGTGCGGCCCGACGTCTTCCCGCGCTCGAGCAGCCGCTCTTCCATCACGCTCTCGGTGCAGTCATAGAAGAGCACGCCTTCGACGTGGAACTCGCTCTCCTCCATCTCGGCTTTCCACCCCTGGAGGTTGTCAAAGTTGCGCGGGAAGCCGTCAATGAGGAACAGGTCGCGGCCGCTCGTGACCATCGCCTGCTGCAAGAGCGCAAGCGTGATCTGCACGGGTACAATCTGCCCCTCCTTGATCATACGGTCGATCAGCTCGCCATTCGCAGAGCCCGACTGGCGTTCTTCACGCAGTAAATCGCCCGCCTGCGATGGACGCAGCGAGTGTGGGGGGTCGGTGAGCACACACGTCTTCATGAATGGCCCACCATACGCACCGCAAACGTACCGAGAGGTGCACAAAGCCGTACTTCTCCACGAGCTTGCTGCACTGCGTGCCCTTGCCGGCGCCGGGGCCGCCGAGCACGAACAGGATGCGCTTCTTTAGCACGGCGCTCATGGTGCTGCTGCTGGTGTGAGGTGGGCTCCTGACACGGACGCGGTTGATTTCGTTCTGGTGGGCGAAACGAAACGCTCTCGGGTTTTGTAAGGAGGGAATGCTTCGATAGTACGACAGCATCCGATTCCGCGACGCTGCTTTCATACTTCCAGCAAGTCAACTGGGAGTCTTCCCAGAAACGAAAAAGATCGGCACGAGCTCCAAGAAGAAGCGCCTGGCCACTCGAGATGGACGCGCGCGGGCAGCAGGTGGCGATCAACATTAGCGGCAGCGGCAACGGCGCCAGCGGGGCGCTGGACGTGGCGCTGGCACGCGAGGAGGCGCTGCACCGCTTCCGCGACATCAACTGGGCCACGTACACGCGGTGAGTCCTTTGCGTGTTTGGACGCAGGCGGTCGCTCGCTGTGCGCTTTCTTCTCACCACGCAACCGCACCGTATCTGTTGGCCAGCGCTGGCGGTTTCTCGCTCGAGAAGCTCGAGATCTCGGCGCTCAAGGAGATCGAGACGATCGCCAAACCGGGAGCAGCAGAAGACGGCAATGTGCGTATCCCTTTTGCTCTCTTTGTGTGAAGAGAGGCGGGTGGGTTCGCTGTGTACACACCCACAGGCGACTGGGGTCGTAAAGAGGTGGGCGTTGGCCCTGAGTAATCATCGTAGCTGCTGTTTTTCCAGGCGAACGCAGTCGACGACTTCCTCCTCGGTACGTCACGTTGGGGAGGTGGCGCACAAGCAAAGTCGGTACTGGTGACGACCACAGAGAGCGACTGACACACTAGGCGTCTCTGTCTTCTTAGACTCGGGTCGAGTGCTCGCGAGTGCGCTCCTCAAACTCCTGAAGAACGTGACGGAGCCAACAGTGATCAAGTATACGCTCGCCCGCATGGAGGAGCTGCTCCCAGGTGCGTATGTGTATGACTAGCAGTCACTATATTCGCCAACCTCACTCTCTCTTACGTGTATACACGTATACTATACACATAGACGGGCTGCGCCTGCGCAAGCGCGTCGTATACTTTGCAGACGAAGGGAAAGCAGTGGACGCTGCCCCGTTTCTGCGCATGATCCGCAACGACACGGGCTACGTGCAGTACGCTGCGAGTCGGCTGCTCGCGCTCTTCCTCACGTGCGTGTTGCTTATATCGTTCACTGGATGGGAAGTGGAGCTGCTCACAGTGTCGTGACGCTACTGTAACGCAACGCAACGCAACGTGTGGCTGGCAGCGTCCGACCGCGCTTTGAAGACGTTGACGCGCTCTGCCAGTGGGCGGTTGCGTCGCTCAAACTCGCACCGGGCGGGAGCCAGAGCGACCCGAACCGCGCGAACGTGACGCGCGCCGCTGTCTCGTCCATGATGGTGCTGCTGCGGCACCAGAAGTCGCGCTCCGTGTTTGTCAAACAGGGCGGCGTCGCTCCGTACGTGGCGTGTCTCTGTGGGCAAATTGAGAGGACGAAGGCGATGGGCTCACACGCTGACACATGGGACGATCTGTAGCGTCGCAGAGCTGCTCAAGAACTCGCAGAACCGCGCGCAGCTGGCTTACGAGGTGCCTCAACCGCAGCGTTCGTGTCACTGTCTCTGTCGTGACGTGCCTGGTTGGCTGACTCTGACTCTGACTTGTACTTGCTCGGACGGACGGACGTGGCGCGGCTTGTAGCTCACGTTCATTCTCTGGACGCTGTCGTTCAACGACGACGCGGTCGAGAAGTTTGCAACGACGGGCGTGCTGGAGCTGCTGATCCAGCAAGTGAGCGCGGCGCCGCGTGAAAAGGTCGTGCGGGTCGCGCTCGAGACGCTGCAGAACCTGCTCGGGAAGCTCAGTGGACACTTTAACGAGCGCATGATCGACGGCGGGCTCCTCAAGCTCTTGACGAACCTCCGCGAGCGCAAGTGGGCGGACGAAGACATTGCAAAGGGGATCCAGTCGATCCGCGACGTGCTCATCCGCGAGTACAAGGAGCTCAAGTGCGTCGCTCGTTCTCTCTCCGTGCGAGTTCGTGGGCCAAGAGCAGTACGTCTGAGTGTGTTGTGGCTGTTGTTGTTGTTCGTCAGCACGATGGAGCGGTACGAGAAGGAGCTACGGACAGGCCACTTGAACTGGGGCCTCCTGCACACGGACAAGTTCTGGAAAGAGAACGTCCGGGCGTTCGAGAACAAGGAGTTTGAGCTCATCCGGTGCGTTCTGGGAGCTGTGCGTCGTAGGCGGTTCTCGAACGAACAATCGGCTTTGAGAACTGGGCCACTCACACTCACACGTCTATTGTCCGGCAGCCTCCTGATCGACCTGCTCGAGTCGGACGACCAGAAGACCGTGGCGGTCGCGCTCTTTGACCTTGGAGAGTTCGTGCGCTTCTACCCGAATGGCAAGCACATTGTCAAGCGCCTCGGTGCGAAGAAGGTCGCGATGAAGCTCATGACGCACGAGAACCCCGAGGTGCAGAAGCAAGCGCTCCAGTGCATCTCCAAGATGATGGTGAATAAGTGGGAGTTTGTCAAGTAGGACGGAGCGAACACGTTGGGTCCGGAAGAGCTCGACTGACGTGACGACGCTGGGCGTCACGACACCAAGCAGCCGAGTCAACAGGTTGGATCGTCACGCACGCTTGTGTAGGCGTGTGGGAATGCAGAGACAGCTCCTCGTACTGGAGCACGAAGCAGCCAAACAAACCCACGAGCCGAACAGCAGTGATTGTACATGAGTCATGAACTCCATCCCCATTCGGATCTTTTCATCTGCGCCTGATGTTGTTCACATAGTGACAAAATCCAGGTGAGTAATAAACCCCACCAAAAGGTCAAAAAGTGCACTTGTACAGGAGCTCAAGAGCTGGACGTTGACAATGAAGAAGGCCGAGCTGCTGAAGCACCTGCAGCGAGCGGCGGCGAAGGCAGCGCGACAGAAGAAGTTCAACGGAGTCCATGTGCGCGCAATTACAGACGAGCTTGTGGACGTCTGGACCAAGTCGCTGCGGGAGACTGGCACCGTGTCGTTCCACGGCGTTGGCCGCTTCACGATTGACAAAGCCACGGGCGGCATCAAGTTCAAGGCGTCGTCGCTGTGGGAGGACCGTATCGCGGGCAAAATCTCCTCGTCCATGGACGATAGCGACAGCGACAGCGAGAAGCACTAGGACGGGAGTGAACAGGAGGCTTTGGGGCGGGCGGAGCACTCGCTCGACGAGCGAGTCGAACGACAAAATTCCTTGGTTTTTGTTTGGAAAGCCTGTAGTTGTTGGTGGTGTCAGCTGACTGGCTACTTACGTTTATGACTGGTTGGCTGGCTCACAGAGTCGTTGGGTAGCTGCACTTAGCTCGAGTTGGTCCACGAGCGCCAGATGCCAATCACCGACTCGGTGAAGCAGAGGAACTGCACCGCAGACTCTGTTGGAGCAACAAACGAGCGTCGTGAGCGACCTTGAGAGCAGTTGTGGGTGACGCGCCTATAGACACCGAGCGAGAGAGAGACGTACCTGGGATGAGCCCCTTCTCGAGCGACCAGTGGAGACACGTTGGGAAGAAGCACGCGTTGCGCAGCTGGACAAAGTAGAGCTCGCGCTTCCTGTGGGCCATAGAACGAACCGCAACCACACACATCCACACAAGTCGTTTAGAGGGAGGTAAACAATTGAGTGGAGGTGTCATTCAGCTGCTAGTCGACGGCCAATGTCTGCTGGCTCGCACCGGTTCCTGATGACAGCGAGCGCTGACTGCCGCTGCACACACGTCACACATTATATCACTTGTTAACCACGCGTCATTTAGAAAAGTGACAATAACGACATCAGACGCACCTCTTCGTCCGTGAGGCCATCGCTCTGTGTCGCGAGCGCCTTCTCTTTCGCAGTCAGCGCTTTGATGCTAGTGACGAATACGCGAGCAGCTTCTGTAAGCAACAGTTTCTCTTCGTCGACCAACAGCAGCGAACCAACCAACCAACCAACCAATAGCCAAACGCACCGAAGGTAGTTGGCGTAGATGTCCAGCACGACGTACACGGTCCACGCGACGCACGACTGGCGAGAGATCTTGTCTGCGTCAATGTTCAGGAGCATTGGCGCACTGTACGAGTAGAAAACGACCGATGGAGCGGACCACCACATACACACATATGGCTGCCTGTGAGACCGACGCTCTCGCTGCGACCACACGAGTACCGACACGTACACATAGCCAATGTAGGAGAGGTGCTCCATCGGGTAGTACGCGAGCATGGAGAGCGCCTGGAGCGACACGAGGCGGCGCGTGAAGGCGTCGTCGTCGCCGTAGCACCACGAGCCGTTCTTCCACGCGTCGTAGGACTCGAAGCCGCCAGTGAAGCGCACGACGAAGCGCGCCATGCCGATGCTGGACGAGAGCTTCTTGAGCCCTGTCGACGTGTCCGAGTCGGCGCGCGCGGCGAGCGACAGCAAGTGCCCGAGCGACCCGGCGCCGTAGCCGATGGTCTTGTAGAACTTGTCCGCTTTGAACGTGCTGCCGCTGAAACGCGCAAACTTCTCCACGTTCAGTAGCGCTGGTGCCGCGGGTTTCCCAGCATCGCTCATACTGACGGTGGACGCGCTTTGGTGTGCTTCTGGTGGTATGCCGCGAGCTCGCGAGCGTGTGTATAAGTTGCGTTTGACGCGAATGCGTCAACAGTTGTCTGATTCACGTCGTCTTCAGATCTGAAACGAGCAGCTCTGATAAATGGAGGTGCTGGCTCAGATCTGAGCCTGACGCATTACACATTATCCTGCGAGGATGTGATGATCAACTTGACAAGTTCGTTACGTACCGCATCACCCGCAGTAATTACGATCTGTGGCGTGCGTCACCTCATCAAGGTTTTCTGCACGAGTGAGCATACTTTATGCAAGTAAAAAAAACGTCAGGTCCAGTGAAGAAGCAGCCAGTGGACCATCTGGACGAATGTCTCTTGCCAACACAAGCTCTGACAAGTCCTCTTGACAGTTTGGTATTTGTATGAAATCGACCGAATCGCTCTCATCCAAGCCAATCGCGCTTGGGACTGACGATCTGCTGAAGAGCGGGTTCGAGAGGCCACGCACTTTTGACAGACTGTCGGATTTGCACGCGCGTGTGTTCGTGTGTTCGTGTGTTCGTGTGTTCGTGCGGGTGGCGCTTGTCACTCACTCCCTCGCCGCCGCGCTTCCGCCCACGTTCCGCCGCGCTTCAGCCGCCGCGCACCATTCGCGTCTCCGCCGCCTTCTTCACAGCAGCAGCACAGCAGCAGCACAGCAGCGCCCTCCGCTTCGTGTGACAAGAAGACATCAATCGCAAGGCTCACGCAGCTCCACCGAGAAAGTCACACAGAGACGAACTGAGCACTCTGCTGCGAGATTGAGTAGTGAGTCACTCGATCACTCGCCAACGCTCACATCGACTAAGAGCCACCCGCTGACAAGCAAACATGTACCGCGACGGATACCTCATCAAGTGCGGACCGTCCGCCTACGACACGCCGGTAAGCCTCTCGTCTCGAGTTCTTCACGCGACTGCCTGCTCCCACCCTCCACTAACCTCAACTCTTTTGCTCGGCCTCTATAGCAACTCCTGTTCTGCGTCTTTGGCGACGGCCGCGTGGCGTACTACTCGGACAAGGGCGGGAAGCTCATGGGCGAGATCTCGCTCGCTGGCCACGTGACAAAGGTGAAGGTGGAAAAGTCCGCGCCAGGGAAGCTCCCGAACCGCTTCACCATCTCGACTGCCGAGGTGCTGCGCATCGAAGGCCGCAAGATGAAGCTCGCGGACACGCGCATCCTCGAGTTCGCGGCACCGACGCACGACCTCATGAAGGAGTGGGCGAACGCGCTGCACCTGTGGCGCCGCATGAACTGGAAAGAGAACGTCAAGTTCTTTGACAACAGCGCTGACATGTCGCACGTGGAAGAGCGCGCGAGTCTCCAGCTGGCGCTCAAGATGCACCAGGACGCCAAGCTGAAGCGCCCGATCGGCGCTGTGGGAGCCAAGAAGTTCATGAACCCGCTCGTCGGGATGCTCTACTCGACGCAAACTCCGAGCATCAAGAAGTTCCGTGAGCGACTCCGGCGCTCTGGCGGTGGCGTGGACGAAGCGACCACCGTCGACCCGTCGTGCCCTGTGAGCACGGCGGCCTAGTGTGGAGGCAGCAGCCCTCCCCTCTTTTTATTAGCGCCGCTCGCGTCGTCTGCCGCGTCGGTGCTGCCGCCCCACACGCTGTCGCTCGCGGGCGGGCGTGCTGGTTCTGTTTGGTTTTGTATAGTGTGGAGCGGAAGAGTAAGTTATAGGAGCACTGCGACTCACAAGAGCAGAAATACGAGCGAATGATTGGATGAATGCAACAAGCAACATCAAAGGTTCATGGTGGTTTGTTCAGCCGATGGCAACTGTGTGGCGTGGCTCAATGATGAATGGAGGAATCCATGCCATTCTTGTAGTGTGGTGGCTCTTTATATCTGCTCAATGAACAAGCACACCACCTGTGCCGCCAGCATTGATTGGCCAAGAGGAAGGATGCTAGTGAGTTAGTCGCGCCTCTTCAGTTGCGAGTCAGATCCAAAGAGTCAGATACCGGTAAATCAACACTGAAACGGATGGAGGACGAATAAATTAGCGCATATGGATCACACGTCTGCTCACTCTCTCGGAGCTCTCCAGCTCAGACGCTCTTGACGCAGCTGAGCGAGTAGTTGCGTCGCTCGCGCATCTCGCCAACCACACGTCGGCGGTCCACGAGGTCGACGTCACGCAGCCACGGGTGCTGCAGCGCCTCCGCCACCGTCAGCCGCTTCTCTGGGTCCGCGCACATGAGGCCCGAGATGAGGTCACGGCCGCTGGCGTCGATTGACGCGAAGCTCGGCTCGGACTGCGCACCCCAGAAGAGGTCCATCCGGCCGCTCACGATGCAGTCGTACCAGCAGTCGCCTTTCGTTGCGCTCTGGAACGGGGGGAAGCTCGTGAGCAGGATGAAGAGCACGACGCCAGCAGACCAGACGTCCACGGGTGTCCCCCGGAACGACGTGTGCTTCTGCACCTCGGGCGCCATGTACAGCGCTGTGCCCGACACGTCACGCAACACGCCCGCGTGTGCGCGAGTTGCAATGTGCGCGAGCCCAAAGTCGCAGATCTTGAGCGTAAAGTTGTCGTCGAGCAAGAGGTTCTCGGGCTTGATGTCGCGGTGGATGACGCCAGCGTTGTGACACGCTTGGATGCCGAGCAGAAGCTGCTGGAAGTAGACCTTCGAAGCGTCGACTGAGAGCGCGCCCGTGTCTGCGATGATGTCGAAGAGGTCGCCATTCGGCGCGTATTCCATCACCATGGCTGCGTACGCCATGCCCTGCTTCTTGCCAGGTACTACGCAGAGGTACTTGAGCACGTTCTCGTGCTGCACGAGGCCCTGCGCCTTGCGCTCTTGCATAATCGACTCGACCTGGTACTCGAGCAGGCGCGCGTCGAACTCGGGGCTCGTGGGGCTGCTGCTGCCGTCGTCGTCGCTGCCGAACGCCGACGGGAGCTTTACAGCTACGTACTGCGCCGTGTCCTCGTCGTACGCCAGGAGCACGCGGCCCTGCAGCCCTGTGCCGAGCTCCTTCACGACGCGGTATGGGTTCTTGCTCGACGGCGAAGTCGGTGGGGGCGACGACGGAGGCGATGGCGGCAGCGCCGACGCGTCCAGGTACTGGAGGAAGAAGCTGCTGTTGGTGGCAGCGTTCGTGCTGCTGGCGCGGGTGGCGACAGTGAGAGCGTCGTACGGCGCCATCACGACCGAGAGCTGTTTGTGAGTGAGTAGGTGGTGTGTTGGGTTTGAGGAAGGCGCTTGCGGGTCAGCAGGCAGTTTTGGGAATGAGCGATTCGACAGCACCAGTGGTAAACGCCTGCATGGCGCTGGTGAAGAGCGAGTGCGAGAGCGCTCAGCGAGCGTCTCGCGCAAGCACGCGGACGGTCAAGTGCGTCGCTGACGCTGTGTCAAGTGATATGCCGAATTGATGCTTTGTCCCTTCTATTCGATCGCCTTGCTTTGCCTGTTTTAAGAAATTTGGGAGGGTTATCTATTACTTTTTTGCTGGATAAAAGAATAAATATTGCTATTAAAGAGGTGAATGCGTTCATAAAGAGACCAGAGTTAAAAAATGTGATTCTAGCAGATTTTCTGAAAATCTGGTGCGCGTTCCTGTCGTTCTCGTGGCTGAAGCAATAGGAGCGACAAGTTTGCTTGTCACCAGAAGTTGAGATCGTGGGGCGCGCTCGACGTCAGGTCGCTGGCTTCGGTCTTCACCGCGAAGGAGTTGGCAAGCTGCTGGAACTCGGGCGAAATGAGCGCCATGCTCTGTCTGCATAAGGCGAAGGAGGCGGTAGTCTTCTCACATGCCAGTGCGAGCGAGTCAGTGCGTACGTACTGTATCGCAAGGACGCGCGCGTTGTCACCAGCATGCAAAAGCGGCTCGATGGCCACCCTCTTCTTGCACGTTGTCTGTCTGTCAGTTGCTGGTGAGCGAGTGAGCCGCTTCCTTTCTTTTATGTCTGGCGGGCGAACTGGACCTGGACCAAACCAGCGCAAGGACCAAGGCGAGCCAATGCAAACGGAGCGCGAGTCGGGGCAGTAACGCCGAGTGATCCGGGGTGGAACTTACTGACGGCGTTGCATGGCTGCGTTCCACACACACTGAGAGAAGCGATAGCGCTATAGTGGATACAGTAACAAAGAGATCGAACGGGTTGGGTGCCTTGCCGAGCCAAGTCAGCTCGCGGGTCGATGCGTGCTCGCGATGCGATGCATCCATGCTACAGGATAACGGCACACACATGATTGATTCTCTCGAAACTGAACTCGCTTTCATTCAAGTGAGAACCATCTCAACAGATTGACCATACGCCAACGGTATTGTAAGCCTTGCTCGCTCTCGCGGGTCGTCCGCCGCTATAGAGCTGACGAACCGCCTTCCACACATGCATGCAAAACGCAGAAGCCACTGGCTTCAGGAAGGCTGCGTGGTCATCTCCAGTTGGTCGTCCAGGGTTGTCGAGTGAGGACTCCGGCGACTTGCTTGACTTCCTGGACTGGTCGCCCCAAGCGCACTCTTGACGTTTTTCAGTCAAGGCAAGCGTCGATGGTTACCGAGACAGGATGGCGGTGGTCGTCTGACGACACTCAAACCAAGAGAGAGAAGAAAGTTGTGTTGTTGCTTTGCCTGCTCTACCACCGCACGCTGTGCACTGCTAGCTCCATGTCGCCACCAGCGATGCCGCCATCACCGAACTCACTAACAGTATCACAAGAACAGGACCAGCTCCAAGCTCTCTCTTCTTCGAAAACCGATGAGAGCTGAAAAGCAGCAGACATGAGCGCTGCCAGCATCGCTCGATTCACTGTTTCCTCTTGCTCTTCCTCTCGCCCCCGCTGTCCAGCTTGAAGCGTCACGGTCGGCATTGCAGTGCAAACGCGGACTGAGTGAGTACAGTGCAGTGCAGCGCAGGGTACTATACCTATCGTGAGCAGTTCTGTGCGCGACAACAGCAAGTGGTGGTAGACAACCGGAAGTTGGCGAACAAGGTGGCAGCTCTGGTGACGTCCTGTGAGCGTTACGACACCGAAAAGGCAGGTGAGTGCGGCAGGTCAGCAGATTAGCGCGCTTCTGGTGGTGTTACGCTTTCTAAGCGTAACATCATCGCGTGCTGCGTCGCTGTTGAGACTGTAGGGTGGGTACAGTGCGTAGCGTCATCTCCAGTGCGGCGTTGGCGAACGAACAAACGAGCAAGCAAGCGACGCACAAGCTCCAACAGAGGCAAGAAGATAGACCGCGAGATGCCCGTGCCTGTGAACGCGCACTTTGTCGGGTCGTTGGTTTGACAAGCAAGCCGACCGACCGATGAAAACAAGTGCGCGCGTGAGTAAAGATCGTCTGACATGGTTGGGTCCGCCTGTTGCCTGTTCGTTCATGTGCGGTGCCGCGAAGTGCGCATGCATGGACTCGTTACACCAAGACAGCCAAGACACTAGTCATTCTGGTACCAAGTCGAAGGGCTAACTACGTATTGATCGACGCAGTTTGGCTCTACCAAAGCTCGAAGCACGAGCTCGAAGCATTAGCGCAGTCGGTACCTTCAGCGTTGTGGAAGGCGGTGTGGAAGGCGGTTCATTGCTCATTGAGAGCCTTCTGATAGCGCCGCAACCCACCAAAGCGATCATTTGCTCAGGTCACAGCAGCATACCAAACGCGAAGCGAACCAACTGCACGATCATGGCGCACATGACATCGAGTTCGCCAACATCATGAAATTCCCACAGCTTTGTTCCAGTTCCACAAAATATGTTTTGAATTGTTTTCCAGTTCAAAACTTCAGTGATGCTTCTGGTGCTCCGATCCTGTCGCCTCGGTGCTGGCGCAGGTGCTGGCGCGTCGCGCCACCTTCCACCCGTTCGTCGCCTTCGCCAGCCGCAGCTCCTGGAAGCCGCACTGCAGCATCGCACTGGGTCCTCCTCCGTACCCAACTCACAGCCTCCGAACCCGCAACGCACTCAAACGCCCGTGGCGTCGCAGGCGAACGGCGCCAGTCATGGCCGCACACTCTACGCACTGGCGGACGATGCGCCGCTCGCCTTCCGCGTGCGCACGACGCACAGCCCCGTGCTGAAGCTATGGGAGTCGGAGACGTCGTCCCCGTCTGCCCCGTCTGCCCCGTCGAGCGCACTCGCGCCGCGTGCAAAGACACTGCTGCAGGCTGCAGTCGAGCGCTCCGCCGAGTTCCTGTGGGATCTCTTCCTGCCCAAGGACGCAGCCACGTCCGTGTCGAAGGACTACTTCCCGTACGCCACGTGGTACTTTGTAGGCTCCATCGCGTCCGCTGCGTCCGGCGTACTCTCCATGCAGTCGCTGCTGTACGCGATCGGGCTCGGCGCTGGCGCGATCCCGACCGCGGCCGCAGTCAACTGGGTGCTCAAGGACGGCCTCGGGCAGTTTGGCGGCGTCCTCTTCGCGAGCCTCGTGAACAACCGCTACGACGCCGACCCGAAACGCTGGCGCGCCGCCTCCGCAGTCGCCCTTGACGCAGCAGTGCTGCTTGAGATCCTCACGCCGCTCGCACCAGCGCACTTTCTAGCGCTCGCGTCGCTCGCGAATGTCGCGAAGAACATCTCGTGGCTGAGCGCGAGCGCCACGCGCGCAGGCTTCCACAACGCGTTCGCTCTGCGGGAGAACCTCGCAGACGTGACTGCGAAGGCCGGGTCCCAGAGCATCGCGGCCTCGATTCTCGGCACTGGACTCGGCATTGGGCTTGCGCAGCTCACGGGCGCGTCGACTGCGCACGTGCTCGTGGCGTTCGGTGCGCTCTCGGCCGTCCACCTCGTCAGCATCTACCGCTCGCTCGCGTGCGTCTCGCTGCGCACGCTCAACTGCCAGCGCCTCCACCTCGTCGCGTCCGACTTTCTCGACGCGAACGGGACGCGCGTGCCGACTCTCGCGGCTGTGAGCGCCCGCGAGCAGTTCGTCCCGCTGCTCGTGACTGGCTACCGGTCGCTCTACGCTGCGTCGGTGGTGAATGCGCAAGCGAGTCTCGCGCAGCTCTGTGGCGCGTCCCCGCCCGAGCTCCAGCGCCTCCGGGACTTCTACGCCCACGAGCGCTACCTGCTCAACGTCGCGCCACTGGCAGCTGGCGGCGCCCGCGTCGACGTCGCGCTTGCAGAGGACGCGACCAGCCACGACGCGCTCGCTGCGCACCTTCACGCTGTGCTGGTGCAGCGGGCGCTCGGGAAGGCGGGTGGGGAGACGCCCGCGTGGCGCGTAGTGGAGCGCACGTACAGCGAGAGCTGCGTGCTGCGACGCGACTTTGTGCAGCAGCTGGAAGCGTCCGAGTGGCACACGGCGAACCTGCTCGTCGAGGAGCAGAACTGCCGCTACCAGTGGGCCGACAGTAAGTAGGAGGGGACAGCACCAGTAGAGGAAGCAGGAGCGTGGGGGACGCCTGGAACAACCTGAATACGAACGTGTCGATCAGTGCGCAACCCTGTCTCGGGTTTCATTCCACTCGCTCTTCTCCCAGCCGCTGGCTCGCGTGGCTGACTGGCAGGCGCTGCTGCGTCGTTCGCTCACTAGCTGTCCTCCAAGTTGATGCTCTGGCCGAATCGGCTGTACAGCATCTTCTTCAGCACCTGCAGCACACCCACACAGACAAACACAGACACAACGAGTGAGCGACAGAACCAACCCACGACCAGCGCTGCCTCCGCTCCTCTATCACGTACCGCTTGACGCGCCTCCAGCGTGCTCTGCTCGGCCGAGAGCTTCTGGATCTGCTTGTTTGTCTCCTACCCACCACACCCGCCAGAGCGTGAGAAACACACATTGAAAGCACAGCTGCTGAGAGTACAGTACGAGCGCCACTGAACACACCTCGACGACTTGTTCAATGTACTCCTGCGCGTACTCCTCGGTCGCCTCCACGAAGCTCTCACCGATAAACAGTCTGCCGTTAACCGTCCATGTGGCAGCGTAGTTAGGGCAACAGTGGCAGTGGCACCACAGCAGCACGGGCAGTACGAGTAACACAAGAAGACACGCACTCCACGTTGCCCCCTTCGCCCATCATAAGCTCCGTGTTCGCGTCGTCCAGCGTGTCCAGCTTGTCCTACAACGACCGCCGCAAGCGCTAATGTCGGACGGGGACGCTGCTGGGAGCGCAGGTAGCCACCGCAGCAGACTGGGGAGTCCAGCCAGAAAACCACGCAACACGCACCTGGAGGCTCTTTTTGGCGTCGCGGAGCTCGTGCAGCGCCGCATTGTTGCGGCCAAACTCGTTGATGCGGATCTGGTCTTCTTTGCGGACCTACAGGCAAAAGGCAGGTAGGAAGAAGCGCGCCAACAAAAGAGGGTCAGATGCTTGCGCGAGTGATGCTTCTCCGGCTGATCGAGCCACGAGAGAGAGAAATAGAGGGAGAGCGAACGAGAGCGCGCTCGCGACGCACATCCGCCTCGACCTCCTGTTGCTGCGCGAGCATATTCGCCACCAGACAATCCGGAAATTACGCGATTTTCAACGATCTGATCAAAACTGATACGTGCCCAGGTAAAAACAGGATTTTTGTGCTTTTGCCGAGAATTTTTTTTCACACAACCAACACATCACAGATAAACGAAAATAACAACTGTTTATTCCGAATGGCGTTCAAAACACCTTAACACGACACCACGACAGAAATAATTGCACCCTTATGGGTCATGACGCAACCTTATCACCTTATATCAATCTTAACGCGATCAGCACCCTTATAGTATTTTCTTTTTTTATAGTTCAGCGTGTTAATTAACCGTTAAATAACATTTACCCCAAAGATATCGCCGAATATAACCGGAAACAAATTGTCGCAGAGGAGCAACGGTTATATTCGCTGTGTTCCGTACTACTGGATCTCACAACAAGGGACACCATTGCAAATCAAGAAATCGAGAAGAGGCATGGAGGCAACAGGTGCTGAGCAAGGACTCGCGACCACGTGCGCTTGCAGCTGCCACAGAAGCAGCGCAACGGCCGCCGCTCACCAAGCCACGACAGGCAAGCTCGGCGTCCAGCTACTTCGCTCGCGCATTCATGATCTAACGGTCATCGAAGCGCGCCTCCGAGAGGTGATTCACCTGTGCGCAGACACGATGGCTGCACAGGAGGAGCTCCTTGTTCAATTGGCCGCAGAAAGACAAGACGCGGTGGAGGCGTTGGCAGAGCTCCCAGGAAGCATGGGCGACAAGGGGTACCTTCCGTTGCTATCGTACACCGTTGCTCAGTGCGCGAATACGCTAAGAGGCACAGTAGATTAGACGATAGCTGTTTGCTCGGTAAGGTTGCTAGTCCACAAGTACCGAGCGAGCTCGTCGTTCGTTTCACGTCCCTCGTCTTGATCTGGATGTGCGATGTTCGACTTCACACGATCACCCAAAGTAGCCGCAGTCTCGTCAAGCGGATCTACTCTGCTGTGATCTCGTGCTGCTGGAACGCGAAGGTCTTGCTAATGAGCGATGAGACTTGTGCGATGACCAAGACGCCGCAACACGAGCCGTCCGTCTGCTTGGGGTGCAATACCCACTCAACGCTGACACTCGGGAATGCTTTCTTCACCCCACTCGCGCCATGCCACTTTTGAAGTAGTGGCAGTAAGTTGCTCTCCCAGACGCCCTGCAGCTGCGATCTGAAATTGGCTCTACACAATAGTTCGTACAGCTTGCTGTAATATGTGACGCCGAAAGTTGCACCACCACCACACCCCAATGTACCTCAGAGAGGTGCACTGGGCGGGTCAGGAATTGCGTCTCTGATATGCGGTGGGGTGGCGTCGGAGGTGTTTCGATGTGGAATGCCAGTGAGCTCATAAAGATTGCCATGCAGCCCGGCTCTCGTTCGCAAAGCACCTGGCAGGCGAAGTGGATCGCCGAGTCGCTCTACCATGCGTTGCGCGCCACAAATCCGACCACTTCTCCGAATGGAAGCTTATACCACCCAGAGAGAACGCTGAACTTGGATCGTAGCGCCGCCGTCTTGAATTTTGACTCGACCATCTTGGCGAGCGCCTTGTTTCGCTCTCCAACAACAACACTCGACTACTGGAAAACCGCGAGTCCAAAGTCACTCTTGGTTTCTTTTGCAAAGAGCTCTGGGTACTGTGGAGACGAGAACTTCGTCCAGTCCTCTCCGAGTCACGCCAAGTCTTGTTCCCAACGCTCGCAGTTGCGCTTGCAGTCGTAGAAGCGCGTCATGGTGTGCACGTACAAGCCACAGCAAAGAAACACAGGTGTCAGTACAAAAGGCAAGCAACCTTGGAGACACGGGCAACCTTGAAGACAGCAGCAACCTTAGAGACGCCGGCAACCTTAGCGGCAACCTTAGCGAAAAAAGCACCCCAACACCGCATTTGGAGAACATGGGGATGTCTGGCGAGATCGACACCAGAATCTCGCTTGCTGCGCTCCCGTTTGCTTCTGTCTGCTGCTGCATCGCGTTGAAGTAAGCCGACGGTTTCCGCCTTCGCGTCTCTTCGCCAATTGCAGTGGCCATCTTCTTCACGAGGACTTGCGGTACAACGTAGTTATAGACGTACTGAGCCGGGTTGACGTGCTCTCGTGCGCACTTTGGTGTGCGAAGCTGCAGAAACTTGTCGTCGAAAGCAACTGGGTACTTGCGAAGAGCGGCGGCGACAGTTGCAGATGGTACTTCGACAGCGACCACTTGACCACCTCAGGCGGCTTGACTTTGAGGTCGACTGGGAGTGAGACCACTGCTTTGTGTTCGCTCTTTTTGGGCCACCTCTGCTTGCTCTTTAAGCGCAAGTTTGTCCGCTTCTTCGGCGTCGGGAGCTGGAGAACGTCGACGTCTTTCTGGCGCGTTCGTGTTGGCTTCGCTTTTACCAGTGAATCTTCGACCTTATGTGGGCTTGTTGACACGGTGATCGGAGTACCAGCAGACGTGCATGTTGGAGTGCTCGCAAGCTTTGCAACAATCCGATTGGGAGCTGTGCGCAGGGTCGGTAGCCCGCCGACGCCATCTTGCAACTCCAACCCGCACATCATGTCGAATGTGCTCATGGCTGTCGCCGGGTCGAGCTCCGATTCCCCATCCGACTCGTCCTCGCTCTGATGCGTTGTCTCGCACAAACTGCCTCCCGCTCCCCGAAGCGCTTTCTGAACAACGCCTTCCCAGACCGCAAGAGTCTTGTAAAACTTGGACGACGGCAGCTCCGAGAGAGACCCGAGTAGCGGCTCGAACACAGCCTTGGCTTACATGTACTTCTCGGCGGATGTCATCACGACAGTGTCGGCTTGCTCTGAGCGGCGCAGCCTGACGTGTAGAACTTGCCTTGGTTTGCGTTTGGGGCCAAGCAGTCGAGCTACCGGGTGCTGGGGTGCTGAACAATCGAGTAAGGGTGCTCCATCTCCTCCTAAGGTTGCTCCATCTTCGCGTAAGGTTGCTGGATGTTGTAAGGTTGCGCCATCGCGAGATAAGGGCGCTTCAACGTTGGTCTGGGACTTGAGCTTCGCCATCCTCGTCACTGGAAGAAGATGATCAGTGGTGGACTCGAGCATGGTTTGCATCTCTTGAGCAACCTGCATGCACCAGCGTCGGTCGACGGATGACCCCGGGAGTACAGTAAACTCGTGTCCGACCTTGGCGACCGTCATGAGGTGCAGGCCCGGCAAGCGGTATGTCGTGAAGAAGCTGCAATCGCACGTCCACTGAAGATCATGGCAAGATCTCGTGGTCTTGTCCGTGCGCGCGTCCCACATGCATGGCGCCTCGGCCTTGACGCACTTGGCTCGTGACCCGAGCGCGACAAGGTTGTCGTACTGCGATCGGACTCGGCTCAGCGCGAACTCGCTAAGACGGTCGGCGACCTTAACGAGAAACGCTGGCACCGCGTCAGGGTAGCGCAATCGAGTGACATGACGAGCGATGCTTGAGCTGAGCTGACGGAGGATGGCGACTTGGTGGTCCAAAACACCAGCGACGGACTTGTCGAGTCGCGTCTTCCGCCCCAGCAGCATCTTCAACTGGTTCCAGTGCGGCTCGAAGCGGTTGGTTGTAGTGTTCCCAGCAGAAAAGTACTTGGATCGTGCAAACTTGGACCACATTGGTACACACGTCTTCCATTTTTGATCAAAGAACATGCGCAGATCGGGACAGACGTCCTCGAGCAGGGACGAGAACGCAAAGTACACTCAATCAAACTCGTCCTGGCTGGAGCTGCGACAACATACAGCAGAAGCAACACCACAACACTTACCTAGAACTCGTTCTCGATAAATCCATTGAAGGACGGCGTACCTATACACCATCTTCACGAAATGTTGCTCAACGTAGTCCCGCTGAGCAACCTTGAGGCCGTACTTGCGTTTGACGAGAAGCTTGCGCCAGAATGCCAGTGTGTGGAACTGGCAAAGTAAGACGCGAGCATTTGAAAACCGCGACTGGAGCACGCGCCATTCCACGAAGTCTTTGTCGATGACAAAGGTGGCAATCTTGGGCCATCGTGGGTTCTTTGCCTTGAAGAAGTCAAAGATCGCCTGGAGAGTCACCGCCCGTTCGTTGAGCGCAGTGAAGTCCCGAACAGGAACACCTCGCCCAGTTGGTGCGGTCGCCTTCAGCGACCCTATCCAAACAACAGCGTAATAATGTGATAAGGTTGCTCTTGTTGATTTGGAATAAGGTTGCGCACTTACCAAGATGCTACCCGAGGCTGTTTGTCCTGTGCGTCCAGCCCATCGCGAGCGTTTGGCCCCACGCTGAAAATCTTCTTTTGGGCAGCCGTTTGGACAACGATAGCGCACGTTATATCCAGCTGGTCTTGCAACAGTAGCACTTCGTTGTCGTCACTCTGCACGAGTGTGTGCAGCATCGCCTTTAAGTTGGCCTCAGCTGTGTCACCTCCGTGCATACGTCGCAGCAAGTTGCGTATTTGTTGCGACGAGATGGTTTGTCCTGTTACAAAAGCAATCGCACCCGACTCCTCAGCTACATCGCGAGAGATCTCCTTCGACGAAGTGTTGGTATCGGCCATGATCTTGACGGACTTGACAAGCTCCATGTTCTTCGCGATCGTCTTCGTCATCACGTATGTATCGGACCCGGCCTTGCTCGTTTCATGATTGTGCTCGCGAGTCTGCACCACCAACAGCATGAGTGAGCGATCGATTACAGATAGAGATCCCAATACGCGCGACGAACCTCGTTCTCGATCACGACGCGTCAAACTCCATCCGATTCCTTGCCTACTCGAGCGCGAAACCGCGCTTTGCACCCCGTGAACCGGGCCGTCGATGTCCGAGCACCTTTGCTACGCGACGCCTGGAATACTCCGTGCGTGCAGCGCATCATTTTGTAGCTCCATCGGAACGATGCTGGGATTGGATCGCTTGACTTCCTGAATTATACAGTCGCTTTGATCAACAACCTTGCCGAAGCACCCTTATTGCCGCGCCCTTATTTGAGCACCCTTAGTGAAGCACCCTTACACCAGCAACCTTAACAAGCGATCCACTGACCTATTGTAAGACGCCGTCGTTTCGGAATCTCGCGTCCTGAAGTGAACGTCCTCAGAGGCGCAGTACGCGCCAAACGCCTTCTGGTACTCGTCCCACGAAGAGAACACGCGCAGCTTCATCTGAGCGACCTTGTGGATGTCTTGCTGCTTGGCGGCCTCGATCTTGGTCCTCGTGCCCCAAGTCTTGCTCCTGCGCTGTCGTGGCACTCGGTCGTCGTCGCCGGCAGTGCCTTGCTCGGCTGCGAATGCGACCATTTGCACAGGCCCGGCAACACTACGATTAGCACCTCCCGCAAGGGACAATGCCGTTCGAAACACGTACATTCGCGTGCTCGCTTTGTTGCTCGCCCTTTCTTCTTCTTCTTCTTGGGTTCACTTCGCGCCACAACTGCGTGCCAACACGCCAATCGTCAAAGACCTGGACACGTCTCGCGTCACGCAGTGCGCATCAGACACACGAACCTTTGGTTGTGTCGTCGCTTTCAAAGTCACTCGAGTCGGACGACGCTGCACTGGTCGAGCTCGCGTTCGTGCGCGTGCACGGGCTGCTTTGGAACGGTAGCGACCTTTCGCTGATCGCGTCCGACGCCTAGCACCTTCACACGACCACACTTGACATCTCAGCAGCTGTTCGATCTGCATCTCCAACATCAACCGCTCCCACGTTCGAGTGGCGCATCTGGTGTAGTGCTGCTGTTGCTCGGCTCTGATTTCTGCTTTGTGTTGCCTTCGCTCGCCTTTGACTGCTCGTTTCGATCGGCTTGCGAGGTGTCGCTGGCGCTCGCCTTCGATTGCTCGTCGTGCTCGACTCGCGCTGTGTCTCTGCCGCTTGCCGTCGACCCGGACGTAGCGATGCTGTCACTCGCCTTGGGTTGCTCCATTTGGTCGCGTGCAGAATGCGTGCCCTCGATGTGCACGGATACTAGTATTCGTATTCGTAACTGGATAAATGAATGGCCAACTGACACACAAAATCCCCCTCGGACCTAATTGAGAAGCAATTCGTACTTCAATTCGTACAGAACCAATGCCAATTCATGGCGCCCTTTCCCAGATCCTTGAAAGCTTCCCATGCCGGTAGTTTTCATTCTTTACCTGTACTTCTTAAGGTTGTTTTGTGTCTGCTAGCAACCTTAAGTGACTCGTCTCTGCTCAGCGTTAAGGTCGTTTGACCAACAACCATATATTCCAAAGGTACATCTCTATATGGATTTCTAGGCTAAAGGCGCATGTTTGAATCTTCGATTGGAGCTCTTCGAATGGAGCTCTTCGAATGGAGCTCTTCGAATGGAGCTCTTCGGTTCGATC
>JAASGD010000064.1:0-44289 GCA_023334115.1 Globisporangium megalacanthum
ACACCATCGCCGCAATCCATGTTTAATAAATTTCGTGTTTTCGAGTTAATTAGAGAAGAATTGCGTTTTTGTTACCAATCTGATCGCAGACTCTCGATATGACTCAAATAGTGAAAAATTCGTTTTTTGACCTTGCGTTGCCGGTACTGCGAACTTCGGTGATCGGATTGTATCACTGCAATCGTCGCAGAACGCTCTATCGTTTTTGATATGTTTTTAGCTTCTACGAGCAAAATTGACGGTACAGCCAACAAAATAGTTTTTTCCCAAGACTTTTGTCGCGCACTTTATTAGCACGCACTATTAGTACGATACCTATTAGCACGATACCTAGCAACACTATTAGCACGATACCTAGCATACCTGTAGCAGCACTAGCAGCCTGTCCGTACCAGCGGCAGTTTGGATACCCCATCACACTTTAGATAAACCGCCCGTGTAGCGGGTGGCGCCCGGCTAGTCCTCATCCTTTATTACGGAGACAGTTGAGGCGGCTACCGTCACAATTACGATACAGTAGTTGTAAATTTGGTGCACCACAAAACTTCCTTGTTCAGGTACATTTCCAGTCCAATTCGCTGATAAAGGAAGTCATACAAAATCCAAGTCAGCTGGCGCTTTGATTCCACTGCCACACACAACATCAACAACCTTGTTTCCACACTAATGTACGCAGACACGGCCTCTCCTGGCGATCTCTGGTGATGCTCCCTCCTCTCCTCTCTTCTCTCTCTCTCTCTTCGATACGCTACACTACTACTGACACCACACAACACGGCCGCTCCGATCAGATCTCGATCTCTGCGGCCTGGGTCCCGTCTCCGCTCACGATCTCGTTGATCTCAATCATGGAGCCAGCACGGGCTTCCGCTACACTGTCGGCTGACGCTGTCGACACGCGCTTGAGCGACCCGAGGCTGTCGGTCGAGACCGTCGAGAGCCGCTGGAACGCAATCACGTCGCTCTCGGTCGACGGCCGGTACACGTGGTGCGCCGATACGACGACAGGCGGTGGGGGCGGCGCTCGCCGAGCAGCGACCGACGGCGTGAACTCCACCACCTGTGGCGCGGGCATCGACACTGGCATTGCAGGCGTAGCTGCGAAGCTGTTGGGCTTCGTCGTTCCTCGCTGGGACCCCGTCCCGCCTCTGTACGACCGTGGCGCTGTCGTCAGCATCGACGCCACGGGCTGCGACCGACCCGTCGTCTCGTCCTCTTCTTCGACCATCGACGGATGGTGTTGCTTCGCACGGCTCAACGCCCGGATTCGCTCGCCAAGGCCGTCGCCGTGCGTGAAAAAGTCGCCGCACGTGCTGTCGTGAAGGCTGTTGATGCTCGAAGCGCTCGCAGTCGTGTCGCGCGGCAGCGAACTGCTGGTTTCGGCGGCTGACGGCACTGGGAGGCGACCAGGGCTCCCGAAGTCCGCAGGCGACCTGCCCGTGGCGACACGTGGGAAAGCGCTCGCGTGGTGGCTGGTGCTCTCTGGCGCGTCGACACGGAACGCGGTGCTTGTCAGCTTGGTCTGCGGTCGGTTCAACACGCGGTTCGCAGGGCTGGCGTTAAGTACGCTCTCACCACTGTGGGGGACGCTCGCAAGGACAGGAATGCGCACTTCACTCGCGCGCTTCCGGTCGCTCGCTTCGAGCATCGGCGGTCGCGGTAGCTCAATCGAAAACTGCGGCGTGCCGAGGTCGTTCTCGAACGCGCTGTGGCCGCCGTAGCGGTCGGCGGCGCTGCGCTTCCGCTTTCGCTGCCGGAACAAGAGCACAACGACCGCGACGAGCACCACCGCGCCGACTGCGAGGCCGATCGAGAGCCCGGCGCTACTGCTGCTGCTGTTGGAGGCTGGCGTTGGCGTGTCTACTGTGGTCTGGACAATATGGTCGCTCGATGTGGCGCTCGGCGTCAGCAGTGGCGTTGGAGTCGCGACAGTTGTGGCTGCGGGTGCTGGCGACGGGGACGTGACCGAGTCGAGGAGGTTCTGCAGCAGCTCGTCCGCCGTCGGCGCACGCGGGCCGCTGCTGGAGCCCTCAGAGCCGCTAGAGCTGCCGCTGGAGCTCATGACTGCGACGCTGTGGTTGGGGAGTGTGTGCTGAGTGTGTCGATCGTACTGGCGTCCATTGAGCACTCGCCAGTGTTCTGTAGAGGCGCTCGTGTGAGGAGAATCGGCTTTGCAGCGCCACCATCTGGGCTGGATAGTCAGCTCTGTGAACAGTGAGAACAAGGTGTTTGTATGCACGAAGCGAATTCGGAAGTACCACGTGGTTCGCCTGTCGGAAAAGATGGAACTTAATTTTGTCACTATTGGATCTACAGAAACGCTTCAGCATGTACCATTGCTGGTACCAGTACTTCGGTATTCAGAACACTACATTGTACTCCGACTAATGCTTCACGAATACCAGTACAAAACCACACTACACGAACGACGCACTGCTACGACGCCCCGGGTTGCCTCCATGAGTTAGTATACAAGTGGCGGATCCACGTGCCGTGGAAGTGATCGTCTGTGAGACACAGCCCCTCCACTGGAATCACACGACTGTTGTCCTCGTACACTTCTCTGTAGCTCCGCCCGTGTTTCTCGTACAGCAGCGCCACGTAGTCCGTCATGAGTCCCGATCCCGAGATGTCCTGCACGATCGACAGTTCCATGTCGCGCAGACCAAAGAAGTGCATCATGGCGGTCTCCATGAGCCACTTGACGTGTCTGTTGCGTGGCTTGGCTGCCGCCATCGCCCAGTTCAGGATCTGGAACGGACGAGCCAGTCCGTACGTTGGGCTCCCAGTCTTCCGAAACACAGGCTTCTCCCAGCCTTCGGCAGTCGCCTCCTTGCCGAACACTAAGTCGCAGCCGTCACGCGGAAACTCGCGCTGCACCTCCGATGCGTCCACTGCGGGGTACGTATCTGCATCCACCGACAATCCGCCGTACTTGTACAACAGCGCGAACTTGAGAAAGTCGTAACCCACGACAGACGGCAGTGCGAGGCGGTACGCCTTGAGCACGAACGGAAGGAAGCCGTCAAGGATCTCTTCCGGATCCGAGTGCACTGTGAAGTTGTACCCGCGGTCGCGGTAGCGCGTGTGTTCGTTCGGTGCTTTGCTGATGTTACCGATCCAGACCATGTGTACTTGCACAGGCACGAGTGGATCTGTATCTCTTTCGGCGTTGTCGCTGCCATTTCTGGGCTCGCGGGACTCGATCTGCTTGACCAGTTCTGGGGTTAGGATCTCGTCCAGCCACAGCCCAGCCGCCGAGTTTCCCTGTGCCTGTGCCGCCCCTGCGCTATCCAGCGTAGCTGCAGGTTCGTGCACCTCGACATCGGCCGTTGCCAGCCATTCTTCGCCGTCTTCCGTATCGACGCCTGCGCTGTCGGCTCGAGTAAGCTCATCTGTCGCGTTCGAGGGGTTCGCACCACTCTCTACTGTACCGCTGTTGCTCCTCTGCATGCTGCGTACGTCGTGGGAGCTCGCTCTCTCCGCACTGGAGGCAGTGGGCGTACTGTCGGCGCGTAGTGCGTTCATACTCACGAAATTCGTTTCGCGCCGGTTGTACATGACGCTGAAGTCGAGCAGCGACGAATCGAAGCCGAGAAGCACCAAGTACCCGAGCGCGAGTAGCACGACGACCGCGACCGCAAGCGCCCTCACCCTCATACGCCGCATCGCAGGAAGCACAACGCAAAACCGATTGGCCGCCAGTCGGTGAATGGGAACGGCGGATCGGTTCGGTCGAAAGCGTGGAGTGTTTGGACACACTGTAGAACTGAAAGTTCGCCTCTGGGACTGTGGATCGGTTTTCACTTTCAGTATTGCTGTGAACTGGAGAACAATCCGAAAAATATCGGATTGCCGATATTGATGTTGGACAGGTAAACAGGATTTCATGCGCTCTTCGGGTCGAAGACGAAGTGAACGAGTCTAGGCGAGAGATTCTAGGTGATTCGGGTGTGGACTGGAAGCTCAAGTGCTCTTGCTCCTGTTGGCGCGCCGACCTGGCGTACTAAGAGCTCGCTTAAGCTGTTCAGACACACGCGCTCTGGCATTTGACTGACGATGTGAAGGCTGTTCGTGAAGTCTTTATCTACACAACTTGCAACGACCAGGTTCGTGAGCAACAAGATCGTTGCTGGGATGCGGCGGTTTGCATGTCGCCGTGAGAACAGACACCTTAGTATAGTACAGTACTGTACTGGATGAGGTCTGTTCTCAGCAGCATGCAAAGCGCCTGGTACAGTACCATGGTACAGTAAGATATTGGCAGTCACGTCGAGACCTCGTGCTCAAAGTGTACAGCAAAGAACGACGAGATACTGTAGCACACACCCAAGAGCTTCTCAAAATCTACCCAGTCAGCCCTATCGGAAGTCTGTCCATCTCGTTCTCTACTCAGAACCAGGCTGCGTCCATGTCCTCATGGACACGTGGTAGGTCCACCGGCCGCGGAAGTGATCGTCTGTGAGACATAGTCCCTCCACTGGAAACACACGACTGTCTTCGTACACTTCTCTGTAGCTCCGCCCGTGCTTCTCGTGCAACAGCGCCACGTAGTCCGTCATGAGTCCCGATCCCGAGATGTCCTGCACGACCGACAGTTCCATGTCACGCAAACCAAAGAAGTGCATCATGGCGGTCTCCATGAGCCACTTGACGTGTCTGTTGCGTGGCTTGGCTGCCGCCATCGCCCAGTTCAGGATCTGGAAGGGCCGGGTGTAGCCATACTCCGGTCCGCCGACTCGTCGAAAGACGGGCATCTTCCAGTCCTTCAACTTGTTCTCCTTGCCAAACATTACGTCACAGTCGTCGCGTGGGAACTCCCGTTGCACGTCCGACACGTGCACCCGAGGGAACGTATCGGCATCCACCGACAGTCCGCCGTACTTGTACAGGAGCGCGAACTTGAGAAAATCGTAGCCCACAACAGACGGCAGTGCGAGGCGGTACGCCTTGAGCACGAACGGATGGAAGCCGTCAAGGATCTCTTCCGGGTCCGAGTGTACTGTGAAGTTGTATCCGAACTCCTGGTAGCGCGTGTGTTTACTCGGCGCGTCGTCGATGTCGCCGATCCAGACCATGTGAACTTGCACAGGCGAGAGTGGGTCTTCGGCGTTCTTCTCGATTCGCTTGATCATCTCTGAGGTCAAGATCTCGTCCAGTTCGTCTCCTGGGATCGGGACGGTTCTACCGGTCGCCACGGATGTCGAGTCACGTTGAAGTAGGTTCACAAGTCGCTCGCGTGGCAGTGAGAACTCGAAGCCAATGAGGAACGCGCAGCTGACGGCGATGATCGCCGCGCCAACGAAAGCGAGAAATCCGACGATCAAGCGTCGCATTACTACTGTCCGGGTCTGGTTTCTCCAGATTCCCGCCTCGATTTCAGGATTTCCGTTGTTTGTCGTCGCTTGTGTCGGAGAGGGAGAAGAATCGACAATGAGCGCCAAGTCGGTGGCTGACACTTGCTGTTTTCAATTGAATTTCACCCAAAGTTGGTCGAGGTTTGGCTACAGTAGAAGTTTGTATGTAAGCAATATCAATAAATGTATTGCTCGATCACTTGTCAATCCTGTTTGGGGGACCAACGTGATTGTCCTACTTTCCTGTTTACACTCGATCTCATGATGAATCACGACAATGTCCCACTTCCCTTAGTGTTAAAGTGAGGTGGTGTGTACGTGTGTACGAGTGAGAGGCGCCGAAGGAGAGTGTTTGCATGTACGCCTCTCCAAGAAGCGGTTGTTGTTGCGTATGTGTGTGTGGGAGAAGAATACACAGAGAACGTCATGCCAGATGGCTCTAGAGCTCCTCGTGCGGGCGACCAGAGTCCTGTGCCAGCGTCGAACCCTGGCCGCTGATCGGCGCGAACGTGACGGAGCCGCCAATGATCTTGTCTAGGAACTGGGCGATCGCCTTCTCATCACTTGAGCGCGAGAGAGCTGCGGTAGTGTAGACGTTGGATACAAGTCAGAGCCATGAGCGTCCATGTAGACACAGCCAGTTCTCAGCAGCCAGCAGCCAGCAGCCAGCAGCAACGTACTCGAGAACTTGACCTTCCGGCTCGGCTTGACCACGACCACTTGGCTCTCGGATGCCCCTAGGAAGCTCGTCAGCGCCTTGAAAACCGGCGCGTCCGTGTCACTCGCGAGGAACTTAAACGGGTCGCGGCGGTACGTCTTTGCGAGCGACTTGAGCGTCTCGTCAAACGCGTCCTTGTCGCTCGCTGTCGACTCGTTGTCGCCGCTGCTCGCTCGTGCGACAACGACGCACATCTTCCCGCTCTTCTGCAGACACGCGCGCATCGTGGCCTCGTCCAAGGGCTCGAGTTGCGTCTTGGGTTTCTTCTTTGCGAGCTCCGGCGTTGGAAACAGCGGTACACTCGGCAGTTGCTCGACAGCAGCGGCGTCGAGTGTCAGCGCTTTCGTGATGAACTGCTTGGCCGACGCTCCGTCCAGCGTCCCGACGTCTCCAACGAGGAACTTGTTGCCTGCTGGGGTCACAAACACGACAGCCGGCAAGTCCTCTTCTGCGAGCAGCACCACGTACAAGATACTGTGAGTCGCACTCAGCTCAGCACTCAAGCCAGTCCTCCTGGTCAACGATGGACATACCGTCGATACCAAAGTGCTTGGCCACTTTCCCCTCGCCTCCCGGTACGAACGCGACATGCACAGTCGGTTTCTTATTTTTCTTGCCCTTCGTGAACTGGTCGGCGACAGCGCTGAGCCACGATGGCGGCTAGGTCCCCCATAGTTAGCGAAGACGGAACCACACACACCACAGTGTGGGCGACACCACAGGACGGTAGGCATTGTACCTTGCTCCGCGCTTTCTTCTTCTTGCCACCAAAGAAAATGGCGGACGGGACCTTGTTGTTCTGGGTCAAGAACGCGTGGACGCTCGCAAACTCGAGCGACGGGACAGCGACGCTGTGCACACCGAGCGCCTTCGCTTCCTCAGACCTTGTAATGTACTGGACAATGTCGTCTTTTGTGCGGCCGCCACGGTAGTCGGTCGGTTTGTCCTTGTTCGCGCCGAATTCTGAGAATATACCGATCGTCAGCATTAAATTACCGGTACGTCCTCGGTGAGAGAAGCTAAGCTGGTCAGCACCTTTGAGCGTCGGGTATCCTTGGATCCCATACTTTTGGGCCAGCACCTGCTGCGCTGTCGCGTCCACAACGCCGAGCCGGGCCTGTCGCATCATACACGTGCACACGAGAGAGATAGAATGAGAGCGGAACGTGAGATTACCGGTATCGCTCGTTATCTTTCGTGACAACACCCACCACACGAACCTGTTTCTTGAGCTTCTTCGCCGCCGCCTTGAACTCCGGCTCGAGGTTCTTGCAGTGGCCACACCTGTTCCGCACCGCCCATCAACCGGTAATCAGTGCCCACATCCCAGTCGTTTCATACTGCAGCAATCGACAGAGAGTAAGGACGCACCAGGGGGCGTAGAACTCGACGAGCCAATAGTCGGCGCTCTTGAGCACCTCACGCTCAAAGTTCTTGTCCGTGAGAATCACGACGTCATCCTTCGGAGAGTACTCGGCGGCCGCCAGCAGCAGCAGCGACGCGAGCGCCACCACCCACAGCGGCGCAGAGTAGAGCGTACGAGCCGGCATTTTGGCAAGTGCCGACCACGTGGCGGCTTGAATGGCTTGAGTATCAAACGAGTCCATAAAAGTATCAAGATCCCGACTGACAGTTTTGTTTCAGATAAATCTGAAATTAGTTTTAGAATACTTTCAAATGTTCACGGAAAGAGCGCCGCCTCTCGAAAAGGGTCAAAATGAACATTGAGGCACTGCAAATACTGCCAATAAGAAGGTAAATCGCGTGGATACCGAGGTAGGCGCGATAATGCGTCTATAGCACAATGTGCAATAAAGAGGTTTTCCTCAAAGTTCACAATCTGGGCGCTTTTCGAATTCGCACAGATGGCGAACATTGAGGCATCAGGAAAATCCTCTTTATACAGAATATTTTGTGAGTGGTTCTATCGAATGAAGCCTCTGGAATAGCAATAACCTATGTGCCTCAATGTTCAGCGGATTCAATATCACGGGGCCGTTGAGAATGAATTATACCAAATCGAAATCTTGATACCACGGAGCCTTCACTGTCAATGCTGGGTCGCCTACGATCGACGCCGGTGGTGCTTGGCGGTGTCGTCGCTCGCAGCGCGTCGTCGCTGGTCAGTGGGAGCCATAGTCGCAACACCCGACGTAGTCGTCCGTCCCCTTCACCATCCGAGCCATCAACAGCGCCTCCAGCGCCGCTACTGACGCTCCCATCGTTCGCGTACGAGCTCTTCCCGCACGACGTCCACTGCTTCCTCGGGCTCAATGGCAGCGGGAAGTCGCGCTTCTTAGACGCGCTGCAACAGAGCGCAGCAACCGCACAGGCGCAAGACGCGCACGATCCGTCTGAGCAACAGCAGAAGCGCTGCCGCGTCGCAGCGCTCAGCCTCGACGAGCACCGCGCGTTCGTCGCCCAGTACGGCGAGCGCGTGGTCGCCGACGTGCTCGGCGGCGTCGGCTCTCCCACTGCACGCGACCTCATTGTCCGACTCGGTCTGTACCCAGTGTGGGAGTCGCGCGTGCGCCACCTCTCGACTGGTGAGATGCGCAAGCTCTTGCTCGCACGAGCACTGCTCACTGTCCCACGCGCCGATGTGCTCGTCTTTGACCAGCCGTTCGACGGCCTTGACGTTGCAGCACGGACACAGCTCGAGTGGATGCTCGGGCAACTCACGCGCGGCTTCACGCGGCTGCTGGTCGAGACTGGCGGTCGCAACGACGCGTTCGCGTACCGCACGCAAGTGCTGCTGGTCGCAAACCGCCTCGAACAGGTCTTCCCCGACATCCTCACGCACGTTGTGCTGCTCCAAGCGCCGCACGAACTGAAGAAGGAGAAGGACGGTACAACGCAGTCCCAGGCCGTGACAGTCGTGCCGTGTGCCGAGGCCCAAGAAGACAGGAATGCCCAGACAGCGCTGTTCCAGCGCTTGCGATCGTTCTTCAATGAGCAGCGCAAGCGGCCGCCTATGCCTCACGAACACATGGTCGCGCTCGTCCAGGAGCTCTTCGAATGCCAGCCTGGAGCCCAACCCGAGACGACATCACCGTGTCCATTGCCGGCAGTCGAGCTCCGACAAGTCTCAATCGCGTACGACCGGCGGGTGCTGCTGGACGCAGTCGACTTTGTGCGCGCCCGCCACGAGCACTGGGTCCTCCTGGGTCCAAACGGCTCGGGTAAGAGCTCGCTCATGCGCGTGCTCATGCAGACGCCTGGCCACGGGCTCACGCGCGGCGACGTCTTTGTCGGCCGCACGCGCGTCGGCGACAGTTCCGACAGCCGACAGCCGCTGGCGCGAGTCGGCGCAATCTCCACCGACCAGCACATCCAGCTGTTGCACGCGAGTGTGCTCGATAACGACGCACCGACAGCGTTCGAGACGATCGCGGCCTACGCGCAGTCGCCCGAGAAAGCGCGTGTCGCGGCTAAGCTACTGCGGTTGCCAGAAGCGACGCTCCACAGCCGTCGGCTCGCGGAGCTGTCGCAAGGCGAGCAGAAGCTCGTGCTCATCGCCCGCACGCTCGCGGCGTGTCCGCACGTGCTCGTGCTGGACGAAATCACGCACGGACTCGACCCGTTCAACCGCGCGCACGTCCTCAACGTCGTGAATACGATCGGGACGCACGCAGCGACAGCGACACACTTGATTCTCATCACCCACTACGAAGACGAGATCACCGCCTGCTTCACGGGCGTGTTCGAGATCCGCGACAAGCAGCTGGTCGAACGGGCCGGGACGTGAGTGTAACGACGTCGTTCGTGTTATCATGTAGCCATCCATCCATCCATCTCATTAAGACCGCGTTATCCGTCGCTCTCTCCAGCCACCAGTATCGCCCTCACGTTCCATAGCTCGCGGCAGTCTCGCGCGCACTAGCGAACGCGCTGGTGTCGTCTGTCGCGACACGGTGGTAGCGGCACACTAGCGCCACTGCGGTGCCGACACACAGCGTCAACACGACCAGGTATCCTGCTGTAAAGTACGATGACGTCGCAAACGACGGTACTGGCGGCGGTGGCGACGGCGACGAGAGTGTCGTGGTCGCCACCGCTTGCACTGGCGCGTTCTGTGGCGCTGTCGCTGCGCACGACGGCGGCTGCTTCCCCTTAATGCACTTGCACGTCGCTCCTGGTCCCGCCGCGCAGTAGCCGTAGCCCGAGCAGAATGGCGTCAGTGCGCTCTGTGCCACGCTCCCTCCGACCGACAGCCAGCAATAGTCGATCGACGGCGTATCCAGCGTCGCGTTCGGCACACTCGTCGCTGCACACGCGCCCGCCGTCGTTGGCCCGCGGACACGAGGGAACGCGACAGCAGCAATGTACGCGTCCGGGTCGGCAAGGCACCCACTGTCGCTTCCGTTCGGCGCGCAGTTGAACGCCGGCAGCGTGCCGACAGGGACACACACGCTCGCATTCAGCGCCTGAAAGAACGTCCCGACACGCGCGTCCATCCACGCAGCCCGACTCACGACAGTTTGTCGCAGAGCGTCGACGCTTTCCGTGAATGTCCCGCCACCAGCTCGCACGTTTGCACAGTAGAGATCGCTGCTCGTCCAATTGCTGCACTTCGCCAACTGCGTGTGGATCGGCATCGACGCGTTCGTAAGAAACGTTGTGATCGCGTCGTCGCTCCACACACCAGCACGCAGCTCCAGCCAGCGTTTGGGGACCAGCGCTGCAAACTTGTAGTGGCACGTGAGGCGCTTCCACAGTGAAAACGGAGTGTATAGCCACGCTGGTTGGTTCGCGCCCGTGCCGTACGCCAAGTTAAAGTCCCACACGGGCCCCGCGTTGATCGGCTGCCCACGGTCTTTGAAAAAGTACGTGCTGCGTCGGTACGCGTCGACGTTCTGCGACAGCTCCGTGTGCAGAAAGTAGTCGACAAACGAGCCAATGTCAATCTCTGCGTCCAGAGCTTCAGGGCTCGTCATGTTCTCGTACAGCGTCCGGTACAAGCGCGACAGTGGGCTCGTGGTCGGCTCGACAAAGTAGTCGCGCATGCGCTGCGTCAACTGCTCGCCAGGCGGGTACGTGAGCACTGGTCGCTCGCCGCTGCCAAACGTCGTCTCGTACTGGTCGCGGACAATGTTTGGCGAGTAGACGCCATAGTTGAGCGGGTTGACCTGCCATGCCCAGCCACCACTGAGCTCTGAGCCGCGACACGACGGCTCCAGCGGCGCGAGTCCGACGCGGTTCGGTCCGTACGCAATCTTCTCAAGCGCCAAGTAGATGCCCTTGTACTCGGGGGTAAAGTCGGCCGGGCCGTCGCGATCCCGCACATACAAGACAATGTGTCGCGTGCGTGGCGAGTAGCGTGTCGTGCGACGGTAGAGCCAATGCGCGAGGTGGTTCCGCAGCAGACTCGTGTCGATTGTCGGTCCATGCAGCACAAACTGTGAGTCACTGGGGAACCCGAGGAAGTCAGCGGCTTGGTTCAGCGTCACGGCCAATTGGTGCTTCGAGAAGTAGAGGCTCGACTGGCCACGGTAGTTCACCGTTGCTTGCTGCAGGCTCGTGCGTGGATCGAGAAAGCAGTTGAGCGATCCATTACCGTGATCCACCACTTCCACGACCGCTTGAATGGGTTCTTTCAAGCAGTCTGGCGCTGGCAGCGGCTTCTGCACGCACGGGTCTTTCGGCAGCCGCGCACTGACTGGCGACACAACCACGATCGGCAGCTCAAAGCATGCTGTTTGTATGAAGAAGTGTCAGAATGCGGCTTGCAACGAGGAAACTTGGAGCAGAGTACACAAACACGACAAAAGGAGCAGCTTACCGTCGCTGTTCGGGATGGCAGAGAACCCCCACTCGCTACCAAACACAGCGAGCGACAGCAGAACGGCCGCACATCTCGCCAGTCTCGACTTCATTGCTCACGAGAGAGCGTCTCGCCACTTCAAGTTGCAGAGGTGCTGTCAATACTTTCTTCGAAGGAGGGAAATGCTCGAATGAGGGGCCCGGATCGGCTCGATCGGCTCGTGCGTGGGCTCAAAACGTCATGTCCAACTGGCGCGTGTGAACCCTGTCTCGTACAACAATGCTAACCTCTCACACCTCTGAGACTCGGCGACGCGAGAGACCCTGCCTAATGAACAAATGGCCTCCAAGTCGCACTGCACGCGTGCGGCCCCAACTGTGCGGCCATGGCGTCGGTGAACACGTTTCTGACCGCGACGAAGCAGTCGACCACTGCGTTGCTGGCACAAGTGCGCGGAGAGCATGGGCACGTCGTGATCTTCCACCACAGTTGAAAACATGGCGACAAAAACTCGAGCCAAACTCGTTGAATAATAGAGAAGTTTAGAGTTCTCTCAAACAAACATGTCGCCAACCCAGATAGAGGTTAGGGTTTGCGACTCACACACACGTCCAATCAAGTTCAGAGCAGCAAACAGAAACGAACGAGCACCACAAACCGAGTCGACAACCCTCACACACACCAGCATGACTGAAAGCAGCACGCTAGCACTTCTCGTGGCGGAGGGTTTGCTCGGAGGCGCCGAGGCGCTTGTGATCGCCGCAGCAGCACGGCCGACGCGCACTGCCCATCGGCCCGCGTTTCAACTTTGACAGCCTCACGGACGAAGACACCAGGTTCCTTTTCCGCTTCTCTCGCTCGAAGATCAAAGCTATTGCAACTCTTCTACCACTCCCATCCGTTGTGCGAACACCAAACGGCTCAGCATTCTTGCCCGTCGACGCTCTTTGCATCGTGCTTCGCCGACTTGGGTATCCTGGCCGCTGTGGAGATCTCGCAAAACTGTTTGGACGTCAACGCAGCGAGATCTCAATGGTAGCCAACTGGATGGTGGAATTCATCGTTTGCACGTTGAGAGGAGTGTTATCTTTGACTCGCCGTGCATTGCCAAGCGACCGTCTCGTCCTCCTTGCTGACGCTGTCCGCAGGCGCGGAGCACCTCTGACAAACTGTATCGGCTTCATTGACGGCACCGTTCGCGCAATCGCACGCCCGACTTCCGATCAGCGCGAACTGTACAATTGGCACGAGCGCAAGCACGCGCTCAAGTATCAAGGCGTGATGCTCGCAGACGGCATGTTCGGCGACATGTTCGGCCCGGTTGTTGGCCGTCAGCACGACATGTATCTTCTCAAAAAGAGCAACGTCCATGAGCGTCTTCGCGCCGTTTTGGGGCGTGGCGGGCAACAATTCTGCGTCTACGGCGACCCGGCGTACGTTCTCCGGCCCGAGCTGCAAATTGGGTTCAAGGGGACTGCACTGACCGAGCAGCAACAAGAGTTCAACGCCGCCATGAGCGCTGTTCGAGTATCCGTCGAATGGGGCTTCGCCAACACCACAAACCTCTGGGCATTTCTTGACCTAAAGAAAGCGATGAAGATAGGGATGTCGCCGGTCGGGAACTACTACCTCGCCGCAGTGGTCATGACAAACATACATATCAGCGCCCACCCCAACGAGATCAGCCAGTTCTTTGACGTCACTCCTCCAACTTTGACTGAGTACATTAGATCAGGGCTCCAGCTATATAGCGAATCAATGTAGATGAGTACATTGTAAATTTTAGCTGCGACAGCATTGTTTGCTATTGCTCTTTCCCTAGATTCACAACAAGCACATTGAGAACCGACAACAACGCGATGTGCTCGTTCGACTCAATCAGTGCACGGCTCTCCACTAATGCAACACGTCTCTCCTCTAGTGCCAACCTGCGCTCCTCGAGCTCGAGCTTCTTTTCTGCAGACTCACGCTCGGCGGTGTCGCGGGCTCGCAAAAAGTCGATCAGCTTGCTTCCCTGTTCTCCTCTCGCTCGCTTCCTGTCCTTGGATCGCATCCCTTCAAGCGCTCGCTGCCTCAACTCGTCACCGTTGCGCTCCATCTCGACGGCCGACTCGGCTTTTTCCTCTTTGCGTTCCTTGGCTGGTTCTTCTTGCGAGTCAGCAAACTCAACGAGCTCGCTCAGCAAAAGGTCGATCTCACGAACCTCTTCATCGACACCGCTCCCTCGCTCGCCCTCTCTTTCGCTTTATGAGCTTTCACCAATGCTGCGATCCGTTCTCGCGCACGCCGCCCGTCGATCCCACCGCCGACTGCCGCTGCAACGCGCGTCCACGTCGCGCGCACTGAGCCAATATCTGCAGCAAATGGGTTGGACGCGAGGGTATCTTTCACAAGCTGCTCGTCGTCGGTCGCGGGAAAGCGGAATTGCGTTTGGCCTTCTTGGCCGACGGCGTCTCGAGCAGCACAGCGCTGCTGTCATCGACGTGATCCTGCTCGCTTTCTTGCATCGAACTCGCTGTTCAAACTCTTTTGTGGCAAGTTGACGTCCGTCCTCGGACGTGTGCCGCCTTCTCCACCCGTCTAAAACGAGCATGTCGAACGACTTTTGGCTGCGATTTGACGAAAGGGTTAGGGATCACGCATCCACACGTCCGTTTGAGTTACGTCTGAACTTCTCTATTATTTGAAAACCTCGAACAGCCTGTTTTGGCACGCAACTTTCAAAAATCGAATTTTACCTCTCTTATTTTATCAATCAAGCCCCAGAGTGATCAGATAATACCCGTTCCTTACTCGCGCTCGTGCCTGTACACTGTACTGGCACGAGCGCGAGTAAGGAACAGGTATTACTGTATCGTAAAAGGTGGACAGTGTACAGTACACCTTTTACGGTTCAAATTAGTCTTTTTCCGCTTCAAATTGGTCTTTTTCAATTGGTTCATGAAATTTTTTAATACAAATTAAGAAATTTCATGAACCAATTGAACCGTATTAAAATACTTCGAAGTAAATGGTTTTGTAACCTCATGAATCTCAAAGTTTGGAAATGTGCTTGAACAAAAACTCAATAATGTATGGAAATTGTGAATCGGGTCACTGTTTCTGCGTTCTTGTGTTCTTGTGGGCGACAACTGAAAAGTAATTAATTTGACTTGATTTCAGAATGCGAACTTTGGTCCCTGAAAACGATGTTACACAACCCGATTTGTTCCTGAACTGTGTGTGATCGAACTGTGAGTTGTCTGCAACGGTATTGTTATTGTTATTGTAAAGTTCCAAACCCGGCAACTTGCAGGGTTTGGAACTTTTCAATATCTGGCTGCAAGTCATCATCTCGCAGCACTTACAGTACACCAAACACGGCACCTTCAGTATCCCTGTCAGTGTCCACCATTGCGAACGATGCGATAAAAAGGAGCACTCCGGTAGACGCGTAACACGGATTCGACTTTGACGGCGCGATGACCACCCATTCACACTCGCTGGCAGAATCCGATCGCTGTTGCTGCGGTGGCCATCCAGAGTTACGTCTTTGGGATGCATCACTCCTACCACCAAGGACTGACAATGCAGTCACGAACGCAGAGTTGACTGGCACTCAGTGCTGCCTCAAGAGAGCAGTATCTCCGCGCCTCCAGATGACACGACCAAACGAAGATCTGAACCTGCAACGCCATCACGTCTCGCTTTACATGCATTCCTTCACTTACGCAGCCTGCATACTGGGACCAAGTCTGGGTCTGCTCGCATCGACGGACGTGCTAGTCCACTCGTTCATTCTTCAACCATTTGCGAGAGATTCACTCATGGAGCTCCGTCACGCGAGTCGCTGCCACCGCGCCCGTCGTCCACCACCTTCTCACTCGTCCTCGCTTCATACTGCGACTGCTGTTGCTGCTGAGAGAACCGAAGAAGCTTGTCGACCACGAACGCCATCTTCACGCGGCTGTCAGGGGCTGGGGCGCACATCATCCGGATCAGGGTCCACTCGGCATCGCTCATGGTCTTAGGCCGTAGTGGAAGCTGTTTCTGTCTTACGACCCGATGGCGCACAACAGCATCGATGAGGGCACCCCACGGCGGCTCACGGCCCACCATCTCCACGATCAGCATCCCGAGCGCGTACACGTCGGACGCAGCTGTCAAGCGCTCGCTGCGAAGGTACTTGGGCGACCGCCAGTGCACCGCCCCCATCTTCGTCATGTCCACGTCCACCTGCACCTCAGCAACGCCCACAATCGAGCTTAAGCCAAAGTCGATCACCTTGGCGTCTCCGTTCGCATCGATGAGCACGTTGCCGCACTTGAGATCGTTGTGCGCCACACCCTGCTCGTGTAGGTACTGCAGTCCGAGCGCCACTTGGTGCAACAGCTGCCAGCCTCTCGCTGCGTTAGTCGCGCTCTTCTTCACGAACTCGAGCAGGTTCCCGCCGCTCGCAATCTCACACAAAGTACCGTTTGCCCATATCGCACGCACCAAAGAGCTTGAGCACGTACGGGTGGTTCAGTGGGAACCACACGCGCAGTTCATGGGAGAAGAGCTCACGATTGTAGATGGTCCCAGGCGAGCCGTTCGTGCCGCCAACATTGTCGTCCTCCTCGTACCCCATGAACTTGACCACCACCGGCGTGTTGCACCACGTCGCTTTGAACACTTCGCCGAACGAGCCGACGCCGATTCGGCCCGCATTTGGGTGGTATTTGAGCTCGTGCAAGCGGATGACCCACGATCGCTTCCCGGTTTCCTCGCTTCCTGCTGCAGTCTGAGGCTGTGGCGCAGTTGCTGCACCAGCGCCGCCGGTTTGAGTAGCGACGTCACCTTCGTGACCACCGCCTCCTTTAGTTCCCACATTGGCTGGTGTCGTTGGGAGAAGCAGACTGGGGAACCTCGAGTTGAGTGCGTTCGTCTCGAACCGCACGATCTTTACCGCGTTGTTAGCAGGCGGTGGCGACGGAGTCCCAGCATCCGTCGTCTGAACTACCGAGAATCCGTCGCGCTCTGCGCTTTCGGGGTCGTTCACTTCGCCATCTCTGAGCTCATGCCGCCACTTATGGATCGGATCCACTGTCGACGGCGACAACAGCTCGAGCACCTCGTCCAGCTGCCGTTGGAAGACGTCGCTGCGGAGTGACACCCGTTGGCTCTTTGCGACTTGCAGAATGGACTTGTAGGTGGTAGCGACTCGCAGAAACTGATTGAAGCGCTCCAGGACGTCAACGAATCGTTGGACAATGTGGTCGTCTGCGCGTTAGTGCTGGATTTGAACGACTTGTAGAACGTCATGCATCCGGTTCAAGATGTGCGCGACGACGTGGGAGACTTGCTGCAAAGACGTGTCTTCTGCGCAAGTCTGTCGACAAACGTCGGGAGTGTCGACCCGAGTTCATGGAAGACGTGTTTGTCCAGACTCGCCTCGCTGCCACGTCTTCTTGATTGAGATGGCTTGTCGCTTTGGTACTTTCGCTCAGTCTTCATCTCTGTCGCGAACTGTTGCATCTAGAGACTCACGCTTGCGACCGTCGGTCTTCGAGAGGGATCCGCGTGCCACATCTGCTGGATCAACGTCTTTTGTTCTGCTGACAACGCGTCAGGCAGCTCTGGTCGCCAGTTGGCCAGTACTTTCGCGAATACAGTACGACCATCTTCGCTTGCTCCCCACGGCAGGCCTTCAGTAAGCGCTTCGAATGCGCACATCGCGAGCGAGAACACATTCGACGCCGCTGATGTCGGAATTCCACGTAGACATTCTGGTGCTCGCCATCGGACATAGCGCGGTGCACTCTGTGCGCGATCTGGATCGAGTGGATCTTGATCTGCTCCACGTCCACTCTGGTCGATGTCTGCACTCACACACCCGAACACATTGATCTTGGCGACGCCGTCCGATCCGACCCAAATGCCATCGCACCGAAGACATTCGAGCACGACACCACGTTCCAGCAGGTACTGCAGTCCCATCGACACCTCGAACAGCTTCTGCCACACCTCGTGCTTGTGCTCTTCGTGCTTCAGGTACTCGCGCAGGCACGTGCTCGCAGCTCCTTCAAGCACAATGACAGACGTAGGGCCGATATGTGATGCGCCAAACATCTTGACCACGTTCGGGTGGCTCAGCAAGAAGCACATGTTCACTGCGTCAACGAACGCCTCGCGCTTGAGTCGACTCGCCGAAACAGTTGCCTTTGACCACCGCCCGCGAGTCACCGTCACTGTCGACATCGTCTCCGACGCAGGGGATGTCGTCATAGATGATGCGACTTGCTTATCGCCGCCAGAAAGAGCTCTAAGGTCCACGTACAGCTCGGGCAACGGGATTAGCCAGATCGGGATGGCAGACAACTCCGGCACACCGACGACGTCCGACACTTTTCGGAGCGCTGCGTGCAGCAGATCGCGTAACTCGGAGGTACAAAGTTCGCCTTGAGCGCGCTCAAAATGTCGGAGCAGGAACGCGTCGCCTTCGAGTTGCTTGCTGGACCGGGTTGTATCTCCTTTGCCTCGTTCGCCAGCTTCTTTCTTGGAAATGTCGCTCGACCCACGTGGTGCCCGCCTGTCGACCACATCTCGGAAACACACCAGCAAAGCCAGCTCGTCGCGCGAACACTCGACGTCCCAGTCCATTGAGATTTGATCGGTCGACCGCGTCGCGACGACGCTGGACGGTTCACTCGACGATGAGACATCAGCCACAGCGGACTCCAAGAACCCCAGTTCCGTGTGCATCAGTCGTGTCCACCCTCGCTTGGCTCCGTAATAGTAGCTCCGCGATGTCCTTGTGACCTTGCTGAGAGGCGAAGTGCAGCGGTGTGGCGCCTTCACTGTTGATGGCGTCCACGCTTGCTTGGCTCCGCAGTAATAGCTCCACGACGTCCTTGTGACCCAGATGTGAAGCGAAGTGCAGCGGAGTCCACCCGTCAGCGCTGACCAAGTCCATGCTTGCTTGGCTCCGCAACAACACCTCCACGACGTTCTTGTTGCCATTCAGTGATGCGACATGCAGCGGAGTCCTGCCGTCTGCTTCGGTCGCATCCACCTTCGCTTGGCTCCGTAGTTCCAACTCCGCGATGTGCTTGTGGCCCTGCTGTGAAACGATGTGAAGCGGAGTCCAACCATTGACTTCTGTCGCGTCCACGCTCGCCTGGTTCCGGAGTAACAACTCCGTGACGTTCTCGTGGCCCAGATGTGAAGCGAAGTGCAGCGGAGTGGCGCCTTCCATGTCGGTCGCGTTCACATTTGCTTGGCTCCGCAGTAGCAGCGCCGCGATGTCCATGTGACCTTGCTGTGAAGCAATGTGCAGCGGAGTCTTGCCGCCAGCGTCTGTTGCGTCCACTCTCGCATGGTTCCGCAGAAGTAGCTCCGCGACGTCCGTGTGTCCCCACAGTGAAGCGATATGCAGCGGAGTTCGCCATACAATGTCCGCTTTGTCGACCTCCGCTCCTCGTCTCAGAAATTTTCGCGCTTTGCGGACGCTGCCGGCTCGACATGCGGCTCCAAGTGGTGTCCCCCCGCTGCTGCTGAAGCCGCCACTAGGAGTACCCAAAAAAGACCCCATTCTTCACCTTTGGCGACACAGAGATGTCGAAGCTGCTGCTTCCCTCGCGCAGCACCGACGCCACTTGAAGCTCCGAGGCGCTGTGGCGGCCCTGCGGCAGCAGCTGAAATGTTGTTGCTTAGAGCGCGCTGCTTGATGCTCCCTTTCAGTTGTTTCAGCGCGAGCCATCGCGAGCGTCAAGGTAAACGCTCCACCTTTGTAACATCCCGGATGTGTCCGCTCGCGCTACGAGCACTCCCATTGGCTAGAAAAGCATCATTTCCAAGGTCAATCAAGATTCATTTGCAACACCGTAATTCTCTGAATGGTCTGATTGGATCCCAACCCATACAAACTAACGGGTTCTGCCGATTTGTCTACCCTGTCCGATTACAATACCTTTCGCATCCACTGAAGGCACTGTACGCAAATTAACCGTGCAGAATAGTATACCCTAAACTAGGTTGTAATTTTTAGTATCACTCCTTTTTAATTTTAAAAAATACCTTCGCGTTTACCGAATTCCTTTTGTTCTTGTAGACACATAATCAACGTGTAACCCCAACCCTTGTGCCACCCGAAAATAATGCACCAACAACTCCAATTCACCCATCCTTCATTTTAGAACTATTGATTTCCGCTCTGTCTGTATCAATAAGTGTATCGCTATATTTGACTGTGATTGGTCGTTGCCTTGCTGTCTTCAAGAACAAAGTAATTCGGTATACGATATTTCGCCGATTCGAATGGGCAAAGATGGACTGAAATGATCTTAGTGAAATCACCTGCTCGTACTGTATACTGTAAGGCCACACACTGTCGATTGAAGTATCATTTCGGTCTATTACGATAAGAGTATCAACGTTTCAACACTATGTGTGTATGTAAAACTATAGCAATAATTATCAAACCACGGCCTACACATTTTATTTAATTTTTGTGATAAACTGAAATTGTAGAGTGTTTGCTGGTACATATAACGACAAGGCCGAAGGCCCACGCGTTTGACCATCAATGTATCGCGAAATTTGTTGGGGAAATTTCACTTTGTGCAAAAACGGTGTTTTTCTATTTGACTGCTGACCACCCCTAAAACGAAGTTTGGAACCTTGAAGGCCAGCACACCTTTTCTGGACTTCTTGGCCTTCGCCCAACGAAAAAAACGCAGCACCGTACTTCAAACCCAAATCATCACGATTTTGCAAAGTTAAGTAGCTCAACTTCGTTTCTGGTTGGGTTGGTCTTGCAGCAACTCAATTCCTTCACTTTCTTCGCGATCCGATTGGCTAAAATCATGTTTATAAATCAAGAAAGATCTCACACAGGCGCGCACTTCGCAATCGGCGCTTGAGCGAGAAGACCACTGTGCGTACGTGCTCTCGAGCACGTCCAACGCTTGCGTGGAGCTCCGAGCTGTGCTCTTGGCGCGTGTGCTGCGACTCGCACAGTCTTACCGGGAGCTGCTCACGTCGTCGAGCAGCTCGTGCCGCCAGTAACCGTCGACACCCAGCTCGTGCCGTCGACTCCCAGCTCGTGCCGCTGACAGCCACTCGGTCGCCTGCGCCGGCAAGCAGCTCTCACCTCAAGGTCAACGTGGCGCTGCGTTGCAGATCGCCAGCAAGCAGGCACCACCGCCGCGCGCAGAAGCAGGATGTCCATCCCAGCTGCTGCGGAAGCGGCGATCGAGGCGATCAACCCGACCAAGTCGCCGTTTGTACTCATCCCAAAGAGCCAAACGAGCGTTCAATGATCTTCAAATGGGGTGTTCGGGTCAAGCACACGTGCCGCGAAGAATTCCAGTGGTTCTGCTTGGCTTCTCAGTCGTGCCGAGGATCGTGGAGCCGCCACAAATACCACGACGGGAAGACCTCCAACACTACTCGGCACCTCAGTGAGGTGCACAACATCACCTCGTCCAAGACGGAGGCTTAGCAGCTACGCAAGCAAACGAGAGCAGAGGAGGTGGACGCGCTGACCCGCAGCCCCTGTTCACAAAGGACAAAGCACGCCTTCATCCCCTCCTCTACACGCGCCAGATCGTACTCAACAACCTCCCCATCCGTATGGGGGAGTACGGCGATGCCAAGATCATCATGGACCTGATCGTCAAGGACGAGTGCCAGGCCACCATCAACCATGCGACAGTGAGTCACTCCATTGTCGAGCTCTACGCCTCGGCCAAGAAGGGGGTCGTACGCTACATCCGGCAGAGCAAGGTCGAGTCGGAGAGGACGTTCACGATCGTCGCCGACTTCTGGTCATGTGGCGTTCAAGCAGCCAAGTACTTGGGGCTGCGGCTGTACTGTGTCGACCACCACTGAACCATGCGGTCCCTGTTGCTGGGCGCGCGCCGCTTTAACCCAGACTATGGGGAGCGGTCGAGAGGGATACGTGGGCCCTTCAAACGCTGGCTCGACGCCCTGCTGTACGACTTTGAGCTTTCCAAGGCCAACATTTTCGGCGCCATGTGCGACGCCGGGATTGACGTTCTCTGGATGATGACCGAGGGGCTGGGACTTGAGCGGGAATGGTGCCTCGCACACCTGACGAACGCAGCCACGAAGAACGCGCTTGGGCTGGAGACGAGCGCTACGTCGTAGAACGTAGCGATGACAGAGCTCATCCGGGACATTCGAGTGACGGTGGGAGTGGTGCGGGACATGGATGTGATGGGAACACTTTTCGAAGCGCTCTACCAGTTGGAAGGGGAGGACAACAAGGTGAATTTGCTCACTTTCCACGCGCACCGGTTCCTCGGACTTACACGGGTGTTAGAAAGGATCATTGCCAAGTGGGAGTCGCTACAAAAGTGGTACGCGGAGCGCTACAAGGAAACTGGGCGTACTCGCGCCGAGCCGTTCCCGCTTACTAGGAAGCTTGACTTGCTCATCCAGCTACTCTCGCTCCTCCAGCGATCACTGATCAGAACGTGAAGTCGCAAGCTGAGGCGCCCACGCAAGTGCAGACTCTGCTGCACCTCTACCACCTGCGCGTGACTGATCTCAACCCTCGCATGACGCTCAAGGACTACCGGGCAACAAGAGAGAGACATGGAGTTCGCCGCGGCAGGCCTGGACGAGATCGTCGCAGACTATCGGAAGCAGCTCGCAGCCGCGCTCGACGCGCGCTTCTACAGCAGGTATACCGGCATTGCGCAGCGCCTCAAGTGCGCTTTCGTGTTTGAGGTGCAGCTTTTTTTGCAGCCGCAGTTCAAGAACCTTGACACTACCCTCGCCCGTGCGGTCAAGTTCAGTTGCGCTCAGCGTGGGATGGCCGCCGATGCATCCAACAAGGCGCTGCACCAAGTGAAGAGGAGAGTGATCGACAAAGTACGCAAGCTCATGACAACGATGGCGCAGCTAGTGTCACCAATTGACAACACAAGCGCGACACCAGCATTCGCGTCCGAGCGGTTTCTCGGACGATATCGGGTCGTTCTTTGGCGGCGCCGTCGACTCTCCCAACCCGGTGGACGTCAGCGAAGGGCGCATGGAGGAGGAGCTCCATCGCTGGATGTCGGAGCCGCCTGTGTTCGTTGTCAATGTGCTCAAGTTTTGGCTGAGCCAGGCCGAGACGAACAACAACAAGATTCTCCCGCAGGTTGCCAAGGTTTACTTTGGATTGCCGACCTCGTCCGCTCAGACCGAGCGGGACTTTGGTCAGTGCGGGCGGATGGCGACGACACAGCGAGCGAGTCTCAGTCCAGAGCGCGTTGACATGTGTGCTTTTTTAATGAGTGCTAACGATGAGTTCATGGACCTTTGCCAGTGTCTCAAGCTTGAGACCTTAGAGATCGGCGCGCACATTCCATCGAACGTTCTCGTAGGTGCGCTCGATGAAGTGGACTTCGATCTGGACCGCCAGATATCGGACGTGTTCTCTGACAATCTGGGCTTCGAGGAGGACGAGACGAAGCAGGAGGTGTAGTTGAGCAAGGGTAGCAATGTTGGGCGATGCACGAATGGATACACTGACTTTCTGTGAGCACTGTGTCCTAGCTGTCGAACGAGCTTGCCATCGCCAGCTCAATGCTGCGAATTCTGTTCTGGAACCGCACAGACAAGGCGTTCACTCAACTCGCAGCGACAGCCTTTTCTTTGGCGCGAGCGCGCTTCTGCAACTCTCCCAGGGCTCGTTGAATCTTGGCGTGTTCGGCATCCTCACGCTTTTGCTTGAGCTCGTCGAGCACTGTCTTCTTCGCTACCTTTGGAGGTAGCTCCACTCCAGCGTTGTCGTCTGCCGTCGCCTCAACACTCGTCAGCATCCTACCGTAGATGAGTGAAGGCTTGAGCTCCAAATCCTGTCGACTGTAGTGCGCGCCGCGGATAGCGGCGCTGCGAACCCACGTAACGGCGGCTGTGTCGGTCGCTGCCTCCTTCTCGATGCCCATGGTCTTTAGCTCGGTCTTATTATTGTGTTGACGCGCCGCTGCTGTCGGCCGAGAGCTTTCTGCATTGACGTTGAGCTCAAGGAGCTTCTTGGTGACAAACCCCTGGAGCTGCTGCTTCAATTCTCTTGCCTTCTCCTCAGACAGGCGCTTTGCAGTCTCGCCAGCCCGCGACTCAGAACGGCGTCTGGCTTCTTTGATCCGTTGCTCCAGATAGCAGTATATGTCTTGAACAAGTCCAGCCAGCGTCGCCACCTGCCCTTGGACAGCTTGAGCGGGTACTTCGCCACCTGAGCCGCCGCCGTTTGCCTTCACTTGTAGCTGGAGCGCGTTGACTGCCACGCTCAATGTCTACTGAAGGCGGCGCTCCGTCTCCGTGACGAAGTTCCTCGCGGCGAGTACAGCGGTATCTGTTGCCGCTGAGGTGTTCGCGAGAGCGACCGACTCGGTCACCTTCTCGCGAACGAAGTGCATCACTGTGCTGGCAACCTGTTCGCGGACAAACTCGATCACCATCGCCGATGAGCGCGCGACGGCTGCGTCGGGTTCGGCAGTGATTCCGGTGCTGATATTCGCTGACACGTGTGACGACAACCTCGCCTAGATTGTAGTCAACATGGTGGCGACGTCAATGTCCTGGCGAGTTACTCGCTCGACGAGCGCCGTCGAGCTCTTTCGGATGTTCGCAAACACGAGTTGAGACTCCTCGTTCAGCGTGTGCATGATGGACAACTTTGCCCTGTCCAGTGCCATCAGAGCCTGCTGATCGAGCTGAAGGCGCAGTGCGTCAGCTGCAGCGCTCACTCTCTTCGTCGCTTCAGACTCGGTTGTCGGGATTGCGCGCTCGACTCGGTCCTCGATCACACGGGTAAGCCCAGCCTCGATCTCGTTGTTCAGGCTGACTGCGCTCGCTTCACAGACCTGTTGGACTCGCGCGGTAAAGTGAGTGCGAATGGTATCCGATGCTTGCTGTAGACGCGCCTCTGTAGTCAGCTGCGACGACACCTGGACTCGCGCGTACGCCTGGAAAAGCGCCATCATGTGCTCTTGGTAGATCGGTTGTCGATCAGCCAGGTGCTTTTGAGCCGCGAAAAGGGTGCCAGCTTCGCGGCGGAACTGGCTGACGACCGCCTGGACACTGTTAGCGAGCTTGGCGCTGCTGGGGATCAGCCTTGAAACACTTGCCTCCGAGCCTTCCGACACATCGTGCAGCACGATGTCCGTGCAGGTTCGTTCGTCCTTTCTCATCTCAGAAGCCTCTCGCTATGATGCTGCTCGCACGGACTTAACGACTCGGATGCTCGCTCGGGGTCTGCGACTGGGACGTCGGGCTCTGTTGCTCAACGCTAGCTGGCTCGGACGGCCGCTCGGGCTCTGTGCTCGACGCTCGCTGTCTCGCGCTCTGCGACTGGACGCTTGCTGGCTCGAACGGTCGCTCGGGCTCTGTGCTCGACGCTCACTCGCTCGGGCTCCGTTGCTCGACGCTCTCTGACTCGAAGGCTCGCGCAGGTGGTTGCTTGACGCTCGCTTGCTCGAAGGCTCGCGCGGGCTGTTGAAAGTGGCACTGCACATGTATTGCCCAACACCGTCAGAATTACTTCCTCAGATGCAATGATGCAAAAGTGGCTTTCCGTTTTTGTCCTATTGCAGTGACAGCAGACAACGGCATTTTCAGATACAAGGGCAGATAGTAGGGTAGTCGGAAATGTAAACCGAGTATTTCGGGATGTCTGCCGAGGACAGACATTTCTATACAAGGGAAAGAATTGTCTACCACCCCAGAACGAGCAACAATCTCGCCAAAAACGTACCGTTTATGACCGATTAAAATGTAAATTTATGAATGTGGCATGAATGTTCCCTGTATGGAATTAATTTTAGGTGATGTCTTCCGAGGACAGACGCAGACCTCTTGGGAAGACCTGAAATTATTTTGAGTTTCTGATTTTTCAAGAAAAACTCTCGACATATCTAGAAAAGGTTGCATGAAGGTAACCCGAACGGTCAAAAATCAGAAAATAATTTCTGAAAAGGTAGACCAAGTCAGATCTCGGAATAACTATGGAAAAATTCCAGAGAACAGTACCACGTTCGTGCTTCTGTACCACATCTCCTTAAGTTCGTTCCCAGCAATTTAAGTTCGCTTCAGTCGCTCGAGTCTGCTCGAGCGAACTTAACTTACGCAGATGTCGAGTCACAAAACATAAAGAAGCCTCTCGAGAGGAGGAAGGTCACTACCGCCGACATACGTGTGCGTCCGCTCGTGCCTCCCCACCTCCCCCAAGATGCTGCAGCGCGCGGTGGCGCTACTGCTGCAGCGCCTGCTCGGCAAATTCGTGTCTTTCGACGCCTCCATGCTGCGCCTGGCGCTCTGGCAGGGCGATGTGTCCTTCCGCGACCTCCAGCTGCGCCTCGCGTACGGTGAGGGCGCGATCGGCCACCTGAGCGTCAACATCCCCTGGCGCGCGCTCTGGACGCAGCCTGTAGTGCTCAAGGCGAGCGGCGTCCGCGTGTCGCTACACCGCACGCCGCCAGCTGAGAGCGGAGACGCGCCTGGCGCCGCTGTGCCTACTGGCGACGACGACGACGGCGGTGGTACAGCGATCGACGCCGCAGACGTCGGAGACGGTGCGCCTTTCTCTTGCTTCTTGCACTGCGGTGTCGTAGGTGGGGGACTAACGCGACGCGACTTGGGATGCGGGGGCGACAGAGCGCACGTACCTGTCGCGACTAGTGGCGCACATCATTGCGAACGTGCAGATCGAGCTCTCGGACGTGCAAGTCCGCTACGACTGCGCCGAGACGTCTGCTCGCGAGGTGCGTCGTCTCTTGTTGGCTTTCGGTGGAAGAACGCGATGTGCTGTAGAGGCGGAGCGCCTGAGTGTTGTGGCTCGCTCGCAGCGCCAAGGCAGCGCGACAATGGAAGTGGGCTTCGTGCGTCTCATTAACGCGAACAGGAACTGGGAGCTCGAGTTCACACCGCAGTCGAATGCCAACATGGAGTCTCGCAAGGTGCGTGTATGGGTGGCTGCGTGTGTGTATGTGGGTTGAAGGTACGGTCAGTCGTGCTGAACTTGTCGGTTGCGTGCAGCTGTTGTCTATCGAAGGCGTCGCCGCGTACATTGAGCGGGCCGAGAGCAGCGAACGAACGTATTTATTCCACGACTGGCGCAGCACCGTGAAGGTGCGTGCGTGCGTGGCCATCAGCTTGCTCTGGAAGGCGTCTCGTGTGCGAGACACTGATAATCGACACTGTCATGTGTATAGGCGAGTCTGTTCTACCACAGCTCCAATGCGTCGTTCCCGGACGTTGAACTGGACGTCGACATTGGCTGCGCTCCGTCCGCCATCGCCCGCACGTGTCGCGACTGTCGAATGTGCGAGAGCGACGAACCTTTACAGCCGCGGATTCACTTCGGCGCCGAGCATATTGACGTACTGTACGCGATCCTGGTCGAAGTGAAGGCTCCGTACGACGAGTACGACCGCTTGGCTGCGCTGACGCAGCAGCAGGCATCGCGGCCAGAAGGGTTCCTCATGGTCTTGGCGTACGCGAAGCAGTGGCTGCTCTCCGACTGTCTTGATGGGATCGCTGGCGACACGTACACACTCGCAAGCGACGACGATGACGACGATGACGAGTTCGAGGACGCGATCACGCCGCCGAGTCTCTCGGTTTGCGCTGGGTTGGCGCAAGGCGTCCAGCTGGTGTTCTTCTCGCGGGACATGGGCGATTCGACTGGAGCAGGCAGCCGCCTGTGGGTCTGGACGCTCGGGCACTCGTGGGCGAGCGTGAAGCAGTCGTGCGTCGAGGACGAGCTGCAGCTGACGGTCGAGTCGCTGATGATGCGCGAGCGAAACCGCGATGGCGGTCGGGAGTATCGGATCATTGACCACGCTCCGAGCGTTGGAGCACCAGCGTCCCCGTTCCTGTTCTTCAAAGGAATCATCCCTGCCTACCAGAGTCGCCTGGTTGGACACCAGCCGGTACTGGACCTCCAGATGCGGCAGAAGACGGTCGTAGCGCTCACAGACGACACGCTGGTGCAGTGGATGACGCTCTTCGCGCCAGTCTATCTCTGGTGGACGCAGTGGAACTTGTCTCACCCGAGTAAGCTGGTGGTGCACGACGAAGCGCGCATCGCGCCGATCTCGAACATGTCGGTGGCGCTCGAGAGCGTCCAAGTGCTGTTCTCCGTCCACGACCAGTTCTGCTTTGGCGCTGAGCTCTCGCAGATGCATGGCGACACTCGGCTGTCGGACGACGAGAAGAACATCGTGAGCCACTTTCGGATCTCTTCGTTGCGCGCCTTCTCGGTGCGCCAAGACCTCGCGTCGCTCCAGAGCGCGACGAGTACGAACGTGGATGCCAGCTTGGTGCACGACATGCTGGTGGTGAACGACATGTCGCTCGTGAAAACGAGTCAGTCTCGTACCCACTGGTCTGTGGGCGCGCACTCGTGCGTGCATGCGAACGCGTCAACAGATGTGCTCTTCCATCACCACCACGAGCAGCCACCACCCCCGACGGAGAGTGGGAACGCGATGTACCACTACAAGGTGGATCTTCCCGCAGTCAATGTCGACTGGCACATTGACGAGGTCGAGATGGTGTCGTGGGTCGTGGGAAAGTGGGTCTTTTTCCTACCCGACGCACCGCCGGATCGAGCAGATCGGAACCTACATCTGCGCAGCAGCAAGTCGCCGACCATGAGTCTCTGCTACTCGCAATGGTCGGTGTCGGTTCCACAGATCAAAGTGCGCGTGAGCGACAGCCACCGAGCATCGTTCGAGCTGCTCATGAGAGATCTCCGCTATAAGACGCGGCGGTGCTCGACGACCAGTTCGCAACGGATCGCAGTGTCTGCGATGACACTGAGTGAAGGCAGCGGTGTAGTGCTGTTCGGCGTTGAGGGGAATGCGAGGCGGTCAAGTCCAGCGGTGAGCATGCACAGCCGAGTGCGCCGCTACTACGACGATGATCGACGAGGGGATGCGTCGGTGCTGTACTACGTGGGTGAAGCCACCGAGACGAACGTGATCCTGGAGCGGGCAGCTGTGATGTTGTACCTTCCGGCTGTGGACGTGGCGCTCAAGTGGGTCGGAAGGTGCTACGACCGGTACAACATCGGGTTCATTCTGTCGACGAGCTTCGGATACGACACGGAGAAGTTCCGGAACAACCTTACGAGCCTGAAAGCGCATGAGTCAGTGCCGCGCGTGAAGACGACGGCAGACTATCACGACGAGAGCATCGTGAATCTGCTGATGCCGCAGGGATGCAAGGTCAGCTTGCTCCATCCTCCGCCGCCCAAGACGACTAAGCTTGAGGGTGTGGCGAATGGAGAGAGCTCACCCCGTCCTGTTGAGATCGGCGCAATCGAGTGGTCGAGTCTGTCGCTGCAGTCGAGATTACGCGGTGACGCAGCGACGCAGGACTTCCCTGAGATCAAGGGCACCGTGCGGAATCTGCAGGTGAAAGACCTGGCAGTGCCGGTCACGTTCCCGTCGACGTCGAGTGTGATGCCGAACCGCCAGTTTATTGGCTCGAACCAAAGCGAGGTCGGCGAGAGCGTCGATATGGGACCCTTTGGGCTGAAGAACGTTGTCGACTTTGTCGTGACCGCAGAGGTGAACGGCGAGTACGAGTATGCGGCCGAGAGCCAAGGCGGCGCAGCGCTCCGAACTGTCGTCCGAGTTCGCCTCGACTCGGTTTGCATGGTGTACCTCCACCGCGTGTTCAAGCAGTTCTACCACTACGTCACCGACCACGTGCTCACGATACTAGCAAACCCGTTTGACCAAGCGCCGAGCAGCGAGAAGACAGCCGCGATCTTCCAGTCGAACGCCATCGATGTGTCGCAGCTGCCGGGGTCGGTTGAAGAGGTGCTTGGAGTGTACCAGGACGCGTTCACGAGGAGCGAGCCGAGCGTGACTGGACTCGCGGCGCTGCAGCAGAGGGTCTGGTTCGAGCTCGTCGCGAACGACTTGACGTTTGTGCTTCCACGAAATTCGTTCTCGAGCGACAGCATCCTCCTCCACTGCACGAACGCGCGCTTCTGGAGCTCTGGCGTGGACTCGGCGAACTCGGACTTCCTGCAAACTGGGAGCTTTGGTGACGAGTCGAGGCTGTCGCAGAGTAGCGCGATCTCGGACGCGCACATGGCAAAGGCACAGCAGACCCGCCGAACCGAGCTGCGCAACACGAAGCGGCTCGTGAAGAACCAGCGATCGAGGTTGCTGAGTAATCGGAGCCAGCTCTACATCGACCTGAAGAACGCGACACAGCAGGCGCAGAACTACCTGCACGAAGGCTTTGAAGCCCTCCCAGAGGCAGAGGAAGCGGTGAAGATCATTCACCACAAGATTGTTGTGCTGGATCAGCAGCTCGACCAGTTGGCGGCGTACTTGAAGGAAGTCGAAGACGCGATAGAGGTCGCGACAGCGGAAGGCGAGGCGCTGAACAATGGAGGGCGGGACAGCATGGTGTTCATGGCGTCGGGAGGGCTCCGGGGACGGACGGCGTCGATGGCGCAGTCGGAAGCCATGCGGCGCATCCGAGACGCGGTCACGAGCATGTCCCAGTCGCTCATGACGCCGCTGTTTATCGCAGAAGACGCCGAGTTTCACGACGCAAGGACGACGACCGAAGCGCTCACGCCGTCGGCGTCGGCCGACGTGGACATGTCCAAGTCGTCGATGGGCTTGTTCGAGTTTGAGCTCGTGGATCTGAGCGGCACGACTTCGGGTGCGTCCGTGCCGCTGTTCCACCACGCGCTGCTCACGGGCCGGATCGAAAGCGAGCTCGAGAGCTTATCCGAAGCGACTCTCAGCTCGTACTATGGGGTCAACCTGTCGGTGAATGAGCTGAGCGTGAGCGCGAGTCAAGAGCAGTACACGGTGCTGGTCGGTGCGATCTACGAGAACTTCAAGGAGGTCTCCTCGATCGTGGATGAAGACACGTACCCGCTGTGTGCGACTTGCGGGGGCCACCACAACGCGGACGAGTTCTGCAACGCAATCTGGGTGCGCATCCCGATCAAAGTCGCGGATGCGGCGCTCCGCATCTCGAGCGGCGAGCACTCGATCGCAGACCTCTTCTGGGAGCAGCTCGAGCTCGCGTTCGTCTTGCGCACGGACGACTCGCTGGAGCTGACGACGTCGGCGCTCACGTTTACTGCGCTGGACGTGCGGCCGACGCGCTGTCCGACTGCGTCCGAGATCATTCGGCCGCTGGCAGGCGACGGGCTCCAGATCGTGTACAACCAGAAGTCGAACTGGACCGACAGCATGTACAGCTTGAAGCTCAACAACACGAACTGCCTGCTGATCTACCCGGCGATCCGAGAGGTGGTCGCGTATTTCCTGGATCCGATCTTTGCAGACGGTGCGTTCCTCCAGTTTGGCGAAGGCTTCATGAGTCCGACGATGCCAGAGTGGCGGAAGATGGACGTGTACATCGACTCGGACGGCTGTCTCGTGTCGCTCCTGGAGGAGTTCGACAAGATCGACTCGCGCGCGCTCGTGCTGCTGACCGACATTACGCTCGCGTACTCGACGTGCCAGAACTGCGACGACGTTGTGGACATGAAGAAGTGCCACTTTGCGCTCGACCAGCAGGGGATTTACTTCTCGCAGCTGCCGGACCTCCAGGTGAGTGAGTGGGAGCATTGGGGCCGTAATGTGAGGTGGGCTGTGGGATATGGATTAGTGTGAACAGAACCGACAAGCTGACGGTTGGCTTTGTCGCAGATTGACGCATCGTTCCCACTCTCGAACGCGTTCCAGCTCGTCGTGGACCACTTTGTGGAAGGCTCGAAGGCGCTACACCGACGGAACTCATTTGTGCTCGCGCCAGTGGAGACCCGCTTCTCGGTCCAGGACGGGTACTTGTTCATCAACATTGTGAACAACTACTTGCACTGGTTCTCAGCGGCCGAGTCTGTTGCCACGACGAGCTCAACGAAGAGCGACACTGAGAGCGGAGAGAACGGAGAGGAGAGTGACCAGCTCGTTGTGGCACCGACGGTGCCGCTCCGGAAACAAGCGATCGGCGCCGCTACTGTGACACGCTCGTATGCAGTCGACAAGCTGCTCGGAGACGTCGGCGAGCTGCGGCTCGTGCTGGTGAACAACAGTCTCGGCATCCCAGTCGCGGACTTCCAGATGCGCGAGATTGTGTGCGAGTACGTGCAGGACGAGGAGTGCTCGACCGTGATTGGCGGGATCCTGTCGTTCAACTACTTTAACAACAGCATCTACCGCTGGGAGCCACTCGTCGAGCCCTTTGTCGCCCAAGTCCGCGTACATCGGGAGCTGGAGCCGAACAGCCGCGTGGAAGTGTTTGCGAACCTGCCGAACACAGTCAACTTTAACATTACGCCTGCGATGGCGCCGCTGCTGTCGACCGAGGCGCTGAAGCAGGCCGACTTTGTCACGACGGGCTCGAAGTCGACAGCGCCGTTCTGGATCCAGAACAGCACTGGGACGGACCTCAAGTTCAGCTTCCGTCGCGGCAAGGGCAACATCATCCAGCAAGTGGTGTCGACCGACACCTTCGTGTCGGTCGACTGTCGCGAGCAAGGCGACATGCGGAGCTTCGACAGCACGTCAGCCGATCGCTTCCTGCGCGACGTCGACCGGAACGCGCTCACAGTCAACCACACGCTGTCGGTTTGGGTGAACGGGAACAAGTGGGTCAGCTCGAACCCTGTCGTCGTCGACATGGTGGGCCACGTGTCGGTTCCGCTCCGTGAAGCGCTGAGTGCGTACGGTCGCACTGAGTCACTCGATGGCGACGCTGAGAGCGAAGAAGACTTGTCGCCACCGATCCTGGTTGCTGAGATCAGCATCCAGCCCGACGGCAGCAAACTGATCAACCTGCACTCGCAAGTCGTACTGCAGAACCGGACGTCCGTGCCGCTCATGGTGTGGGCGTTCTCCCCGCGCGACGGAGGCTGTGTACAGGAGTGGGTCATCGACCGGGAGCAGCTGTGCCACGTGCCGCTGCAGCTCATGCACCCGCAGAGCAAGATCAGCATCCGACCGTCTCCGTACGTGCAGTACGCGCCGCTCGCAACGAGCCTCGAAGAGCTCAGCGACGAGTCGCGCGTGGTCAAGTCGATCAACACGAAGCGGTTCATCCGATCGGGCAATTGCGTGTGCAACTTTGAGACGTTTGCGACGCCTGAAGACCTTCGGAAGGCGTCGGATGTGCTGAGCCGCGCCGGCGCGTCGCCATCGGATGCGACGCCGCTCTCGGGGTACGTCGTGCGAGATCTACCGACATGGAAGTGCACGTACGACGTCGAAGCGTACTACTTGATGCGCGCGACGTTCTCTGCCGCCGACGACGTGAAACAACCAGCAAGTGGTGCGGACGCTGGTGACGACGCCCTCGCTGGAGTCGACGAAGAAGAGAGCGAGCAAGTCGAAGACGACTTTCGCAACGTGTTCTCCGACGACAACCTGCGGCGGCGCATGAACCACCCGCTGAGCGAGGTGAACTACGAGCTGGACGAGGCGCGGACCAACAACCAACGCCGGGGACTGTACGAAGCCACGAACTCGAGTCTGTTTTACTTGTCGGTCGCTCCGTACGTGACGCTCCACAACCGCCTTGCGACCGCTGTCGCATACCGACTGCTGAACGAGTCGCTCCAGCTCATCGCGGAAGGGATCCTGGCGGTAGGAAACGTGTTGCCGCTCTTCCAGGTCGACGCGACGTCGCTGCTCTACGTCTCGTTCCGCATGGAGAACTACAACTGGAGCGCCCCAAAGGTGGTGATCAACCCGAAGCAGAGCGCGTACATGGCACCGTACAAGGACCTGATTGAGCCAGTGGAGCTCCAAGGTCGCGTGTTTGACCGCGACGTCGCCTGGGAACAGGGCAACGTGCCGCCGCTGCAGCTCCAAGTGAAGCTAAGCGGCCGCGACATTGTCGTCTTCTGCTCCGTCTGGATCGTGAACCACTCGGACCTGGACTTGGAGTACTGTAGCTCGACGAGCACGTCTACGAAGCGCCTCGAGTCCGTGCTCAAGTACGTGCACCGCCAGCATGCGGGCGACGGCGAGCAGAACGCGATCTTCTCTACCCGGAACTTGTCGTTCCACGACGACGGGACCCGAGACCAGGTCATGACGCGGCTGCAGAAGGTTAAGGCGGCAGTGAACCCTGTCGCGCTGGTCGTGGTGATTAAGGAGGCGAGAGAGCTCTACAACGCGCAGTACTTTGGCGCTCAGAGTCCGTACGTCCGCGCGTCACTGTACGTGCTTAAGAACCCGCAAGACCGGTACCTCGACCGCCCTGAGATGCACGCAGTATGCACCGCGACGACCAAGCCCTCACCGTCGGGCGGTCTGAACCCAAAGTGGGACGCGCGGCTGCAGAACACGCTGCTACTGCGCTTCCCCGAGGACGTCAAGTCGCTCGAGCTGGCGCGTGTGATTGTCGAGGTGCGGAACGTTCGCTACGGGATGGACACGTGCCTCGGCGTGACGGCCGTGAAGCTCGAGAGCATCACGAAGGACCGCAAGAGTGCAGCGGCGTTCAACTGGTACAAGCTGCTGAAGCGCAAGTCGGCCAAGAGTGGGAAAGGGAAGAAAGGGCAGACAAGTGTCCACCGTGGCGACGTGTGCGTGTCGTTCTCTGTCGGCACAAGCCAGGAAGTGCAGTCGGATCTCGACGGCGCAGAGATCATGTACGAAGTGGACGAGGTGGCGCAGCAGTCGCCGCCCGCTGCGTACGACGAGCAGCTGCCGTCGCTGCTGTCGCCACACGACAGCGAGTTCTACGACGTCACGGACGAGGATGCTGTGACGATCGAGACGCAGACGCCCGGGACGTTCCCGTCGTCTGCGATGTTCCGCTCGCTGCATCGGCTGCAGCAGACGCCGGCATCCGCCGACGGCGTCTCGTTCATTCCATCCGGAGCCAATGGGGAGCTGATTGTCGGTCCGCCCGGCTCGATCCGATCCCGCCAAGCCTACCCGCTGTCAGATCTCGAGTCGACGCGAGCGCAGCAAGAGTTGCAGGCGTTCGACCCGCTCTCGACTCGGTCGATTTCGGGGAAGGTGATGAACACGTCGCCGCGGTCGGTCCAGCCGCAGCTGCCGCACCTGCGGCCGCTCCAGATCTACTTGCCGCAGAACCGGTTTGCGTTCGTGGTCGTGCACATTCATCCGAGCTTCTACCTGTCGGACGTGTTCACGCTCGTGTGCATGAAGTGCGGCTTCCAGGGTGTGCTGGACGTGAAGGACTTTGACTTTTACGAGCTAGCGCTTCCGCGGTTCGTGTCGCTGCGCAGTGCCGGGCGGCCGGAAGGCGATCGCTGGTACGGCCACCGGCTCCCGATGGAGACCAAGGTCGAGCGCCACGGGCGGCAGCATGGACTACACTTGTGCCACAAGATGGCGATGACGACGATCCGGCTGTACGACGAGATGAGCACTGCGAGCGCGCACCACGTGACGCCTCGCTCGCTGCTCTCGAGCTCGAAAAGGACGAACCCGGCGCAGAACCGGCCAATGGCGTGGGGCGACGTGCTCCCGTACGGTGCGGGCGGCAAGAACTGGGACGTCTTGCGCGTCAAGTCGCAGTCGTCGCCTTGGTCCGATGTCATCCGGCTGAACCGGAACGCGATGGGCAACTCGGGCGTCGCGCAGGTGCTGAGTCTCACGAACGAAGTCTACGACCAGGACCAGACGAGTGAGCTCCGAAAAGGGAACCAGGAGATCGCGCTCTGGAGCTGCTACGGGACCGGCCGGTTCGCCGACACAATCATCGCGACGATCGTGCCGCGGTACATCTTGATAAACCGCACAGGGCAGACAGTCAAGTACCGGCAGCTGAACGTGCCGCACACGTTCCGTCTCGGCGCGAACGACATTCTGCCGTTCCACTGGCCGAGCGCGTCGAAGGACAAACTCATGGAGGTGACGCTGCTGCACGGGTACACGTGGAGCGGGAGCTTCCGGATCCACTCGCTCGGCACGACGTACCTCAAGCTCCGCGGCAGCAACGATCTCTCGCGCATCTACATCCTCCAGTGCCAGGTTGAGATGGTCGGCGGCTCGATCGCGCTCGTGTTCCGCGAAGAGTCGAGGCGGTTCCCGCCGTACCGCATCGACAACATGACGTCGTTCCGGATCCAGTTCAAGCAGGCAAACTGGGGGACGCTACGGGACTTTGACGAGCTCCAGCCGCGTGCGTCGTGCGCGTACTCGTGGGACCAACTGACGGGCGGCGAGAAGGCATCGTCGTCGTCGTCGTCTGCGGCGTTCCAAGACCAGGCGTTCACGGGGAGCGCGACGAGCTTCGCGCGCTCGCTCCAGGTCCGGTTCATGCGCGTGACGTCGTCGACGTCCGCTGACGGCGACTCGGAGAAGGACGCGGTCGAGACGCGCGAGTACAATCTGGACGAGATGACGTCGCACCGGCGGTTCCAGCTGCAGCGGTCGCTGCCGTCGCAGCTCTTTGTCCGGCCCGAGCACAAGGGGTACTTGCTGAAGAAGGACAACCTGCTCAAGTGGAACAAGAAGTACTTCCGCTTGTACGAGAACATGCTGTTCTACTTCCAGAGCGAGAGCGACCAGGAACTCCTCGGCGTCGTCGACTTGCGCTCGGGCTCGGACGTGCCAGGCGCCGGGAGTGTCGCGATCTTTGAGAAGACTGCTGAGACGCAGTCGAAGGGCGGCTTCATGTCGCTCAACGGACTCGTCTCGTCGATCTCGGGCACGATCTTTGGCAGCTCGTCGCGACAGCTCGCAGGCGACGACGACGATGAAGACAGCGACGATGATGACGAGCGTGCGCGCAGTCTCATGCAGCTTGCAGTGACGATGACGACGTCGACCGCACTCTGCGACGAGTCGGACGCGTACACCGAGCGTCTCGGCGAGAGCAACGGTCGGAGCGGGTCGACATTGTCGCGGAAGGGCTTCTACGTGAACGGCGAAGCTGTGATTGCGTTCCTCGTAGGCGATGCGGAGCGTATGAGTGCGAGTCAAGCGTTCGCCACTGCGCAGGAGATGCTGACGCTCGGCGTACTCAAGGTCGCGATGCCGCACACTGGGCTCGCGGACGCGAAGGCAACGCTGTCGGCGAGCAGCTTCCGCAGCTCCAAGAGCGTGTGGTACAGCGTGAACTCGATCAGCCTGGCCGACGACACGGACTCGGTCGAGTCGGAAGACGACACACCGCGACAGGGATCGATGACGCCGTCGACGACCAAGTCTGCGGCGTCGCAGGCCAAGAAGAAGCCGAAGAAGATCGTCGGGTCGGTGCAGTTCTCGATCATCACGGCGACCAAGTGCTACGACCTCAAGGCCAAGACGCCGCGCATCGCGAAGGCGTGGATCCGACGCCTGCGTCTCGCAGCACGCGATCACCGCAACTCGGTCAACGAACTTGCGAGCGGGCTGAGCGAGGCACCGACGTCGATGATCAACAGTGGCCCGAAGCCCCGGCCGTCGAAACCCGACGCTGCGCCGATCGTGCAGAACGCCAAGACGTACGTGCACGTGCGTGTGCGCGCTGACGGGCCGACGAAAGTTCTCGAGCTGTTTGAGGGCGGGGAGGAGGATTTCGACGAGAAGGAGAGCAAGCACGACCTCTCGAGCGCAGCGTCGGCGGCGTCCGAGTCCCCGACTGCGAGCGAGACGTCGACGAATGCGTTCGAAGCGCTCACAAACGGAGTCTCGATCAACCTCCGCCTCGACAGCTTGGGCATTTCGTGCGTGAACGAGCTGCCGATGGAGCTCGTGTACGTCTACTTTGCCGGCATCAACCTGCACTACACGCGCGTGAACGCCAAGATGCGGCTGAACCTGACGCTCGACGAAGTCCAGGTCGACAACCAGAGCACTGACGCGACGTTCAGCAAACTCCTCGTGCCGCGCATGGCCCGTGGTACCACCAGCGCGTCGGAGCGCAAGCGCGCGACGAGCGACGCCGCGTCCGACGACGACCTGGCTGCGCTGGCCGGTGAGCGCGTGGTCGACGCTGAGCACGACAGCGCCGGGCTTGTCGCGAACGAGCACATGTTCAGCTGCGCGGACTGCAAGTACCGACAGCCAAACGTCGCGACGATGCACTTTTGCTGCACGTGGTCGAACGAGCAAGGGACGACGGACTACTTTGAGCACTGCTCGTTCTGGCTGCACCCGGTGATCAGCCAGCTCGACGAAGAGCTCTTGGTATCGGCGCGGGCGTTCTTGACTGCGGTACGACTTGTGTGGTAGTGGCTGCTTGTCGGACGTCGGACGTCGGACGTCGGACGCTGTCGTTTTGCTGGCGTGGTCTGGTAAACTGACGGACAGAGATGGCTTCTTGCGTGTCTCCTCAACACAGATGATGCAGTCGCGGACTCAGAACAAGTCCCAGAGTCGCGGTGGTGAGATCCGCGCGAAGAGTATCCCGATCGAGGTCATGACAGAGGCGCTCGTCGAGTACAAGGACAACACGATGAGCGATGACCTGAATCCGCTCAAGAGCCTGCAGTCGTCGACCGCGACGTCGTCGACGGAGGTGCGCAAAGTGTACTTCGCACTGCTACACATCCACCCGATCGAGTTCGACATCACGTACCGCAGCGACGTTTTCCAAGCGCGAACATCGCGGCTGCTGCCGCGCGACACGTCGAGCTTCAAGTCGACGCACAGCGGCTCAGCGTACCTGCGCGAAGAGTACAGCCGGACAACGTCGGCGCCAGCGCTGCCGCGGTTCGAAGCCGAGCGGTCGGTGGTGCTCGACGATGCGGAGAAAGCGGGCGTGGCGTGGGCGATCCCGAGCCTGACGATGCACGTTCCCGACCTAGACAATGCGCCTGTGCGGCTAAACGCGCTGATGATCGAGCACGCGTTCGGGACAAGCGGCGACCTCACGCGCCGGGTCTCCAAGTACTACAAGGGCCAGCTCTGGAAGCAGCTGCACAAGGTGCTCGGGTCGTTCGACTTCCTCGGCAATCCGGTCGGGTTCCTCGACCACATTGGCACGGGCGTGCGCGACTTTGTCTACGAGCCGCTTGAAGGGCTCAAGGTCGGCGGCAAAGGCTTCAGCAAGGGGCTCGCGAAGGGCACTGCGAGTCTCGTGTCGAACACGCTGGACGGTACGTTCGACGCTGCGAGTAAGATCTCGGGCACGTTTGGCCAGGGGCTCGCGACAATGAGTCTCGACGACCACTACCAGCAGATCCGCGCACGCGCACGGCGGCACCACGTGCGCGGCATCCGCGAGGGCCTTATCCAGGGCTCGAAAGAGCTCAGCCTTGGTGTCTACGAAGGCGTCACGGGCCTCGTGCTCGGTCCGATGCGAGGCGCGCAAGAGAATGGCGCGCTCGGGTTCGTCAAGGGCACGATCACAGGCCTCATTGGCCTCCCTGTGAAGCCAGTCGCTGGGATCTTTGACTTTGCGTCCCGGGCGACACAAGGCGTGCGGAACCGGTCGCTCCAGAACGGCCAGAATATGCGCCGCGTGCGCCGCCCACGCGTATTTGGGCGGTACAACGAGCTCAAGTGCTACAAAGAGGCGGACACGGTCGCGTACGACCTGCTCAAGAAGACGGGTGGAGCGAAGCTCTCGGGCGAGAAGATCATTTTTTACAACGAGATCCTCCAGTCGGTGCTCGCGTCGGAGCTGACGAAGCAGGCTCGCGACAAGCGCAAGAGCGACTCGACGCGCGAGCGCACGCGGTCGTTCCGCCGGAGCTTGAACGAGCACGACGAGCAGCAGGTCGAGAGTAAGCCAGGCAGCGAGCGCAAGCTCGTGTACGAGGTGACGTTCTACCAGAAGCGGCTCGGCTTGGACCTCGAGACGGACTTTTACTGCGAGAACGTGACAGTGAAGGCCTTTGACGAGAGCTTGCGCGCGCACACGAAAGTGCTCACGAGCGTGCGTCCGGACCAGAAGGTACTCCAAGAAGGCGACTGTTTGCTTTCGGTCGGCGGCGTTGACGTGCGCGGCATTGGCTTTGACGAGACGCTCGCGCTGCTGCGAGGCACTGCGCGGCCGATCAAGCTCCAGTTTGAGAGCTGCGACGAGCAAGTGTACGCGATCAACGCGGCGCCGTCGCAGGAGCCGCAACCGCAGCAACATCACGAGACGCACCGTGCGCGAACCCGGTCGAGCAGCACCGCTGCAGCCGCTTCGATGGACCGCAACGACGACGGCTCGCGGCTCCGCGTGCAGCTCACGCACTGGCTCATCGTGACAGAGCAGCGTGCTGTGTACATCAACGTGAGTTCGTTTGCGAACCCAGTCGTGGAGTGGATGACGCCGCTGCGGTACATCTACCGCATCGAGTGGGTCCGTGGAGCGCGCATCTGCCTGCACTTGAGCGTTGGCGTCGACAGTTTGCCGACTGGTCCACGGTCGCGGCCATCACTGCGTGCGCTCGACAGCCACGAGCGCGACATGAACGTGTTCCTGGACGTGATGTGGCACAGCTTTGGGTCGGCCACAGCCGAGGAGCAGGAGTTGTGGCCGTCGGACACGAGCTTGAACGGCTTCCTGATGAAGAAGGGCGGCTTCACGACGGTCCGGCGCTGGTTCGTGCTGAGCCGCAACTGCTTGTACTACTTTTCAAGCCAGAAGGAGCTGCGCGGCATCGTGCCGCTCGGGAACGTGCGCCTCGAGGCCGACGCGAGCGCGTCGCTGAGCATCCGCATCACGAACGCGTTCCGCCACCAGCCGCTCGTGACGCTGCAGATGGACAATGGCCAGGTCGTCGAACGGGTGCAGTCGGAGGTCGTGCTGGTCGCTGCGACGCGCCAGGACTTTGAGATGTGGCAGTCGTCGCTCGCGCACGCTGCTGGCAAAGGCATGCGCCACTCACGTGGCACGCGCTTCTTTGTCCCGACTGCAGCGTCGCGGCTCGAAGTCGGCTGTCGCGACACACCCGACTTTGTTGTCGCGCCGCTCGCCGAGGCGCTCAAGAAGACTGTGGAGGTGTTCAACACCAAGCTGCCCGGGTGAGCACGCCGATACGAGTCGACGGAAAGGAACAGAACTGAACAGGACGAGCATAGAGAAAAACGTGAGTGTGTACGTGTTGTGTGTGTTTGCGTCCGACCCTCATGGTGATCGAATCGAATCGAATCGATCCTTTCCTAGTAATACCGACTTTTCCGCCCGCTCCAGCGCTTCGCGAGCTGCACGGAGCCGTCGCGCTGCTGCTGCCGCCGTGCGCTCTGCGCGTCGTCGGCCGCTTTCTTCTTGCGGGCTTCCTCGTCTCGCCGCGCTTCGTACTGCACTCGGAGCGCTGCCGTCTTCTTTGGGTCGTGATGCAGCACGTCGAACCCGAACGCTGTCGGCGGCACTCGGTCGACTAAGTGCGAGTCTGGCGGGATGATCGTACCGAGGATGCTGCCGGCGAGCGGATGGAACTGCCCGCGGCGCCGGATCTCGTTCGTCAGAACCTGGCGCGCGTAGTCGAACGCTCGCCGCACAGTGCGCACTTCGTACGAGTTCTTCCCGACATCGAGCGACGGCTCGTTCGGGTTCTCCATCGCGACGAGGAACGGCCGGTTCTCGTCGAACCAGCCGCGGTCTTCCTTGAAGAAGTAGGCGCCTCCGTTGCGCACCGAGATGCCGAGGTCCGTGTAGTTAAAGTCGCGGCCGTAGAGCGTGAAGAAGCCCACGAGGAGCTGGCCGAGGTTGTTGTACTTGGGGTGGTCGTGGTCTGCACCGAGACTGCGGCAGTGGTGCTGCAGGAAGCTCACGACCAGGAGCTGGGTGAGGAACGACCCGAGGCCGCCTGCGAACGTCTCGTTCAGCCCGCGCTGGGCGAGAAAGTACTTGACCACAAGCGTGAGCGGCCGGAAGCCCGGGTACACGCGCATGTAGTGCTTCACGAGGTCGGCGGTCGCGAGCCCCCCGGCGACGTTGAACGACACGTCGACCTGGATCCCCGACGCCTTGTGCACAAGCTTGACGATCGGGATGCGCGCCTTGTCGATCACTTCGAGGTAGCTCACGAGGTCGTCCTGTCGGAGCTTCGCCGCGAGCTCAAAGAGCGGCGCGGTGCCGCTCGCGGTGCCAAAGATCACGACGTCAATGTCGCTGTTGGGCAGGAACATTTGCGTCTCGTGCGAGCCAAACGTCTCGAGCGTCGCGTCCGGCCAAAGCGCGGCTACGAGAGCGCTCATCTCGAGCACGAGCGCATTTCGTGTAGCCAGCTCCGCCTCTGATGGGCTCATGAACACGACAAAGTCCATGATCTCTTCGTGCAGGGACAGATACAAGTTCCGGCTTGCGTAGCCGGTGCGGCCGTTGCGCATCCATGGCACGGAGTCGAGCTCGAGGCGGCTCTCGTCCTTCTCCTCGCCGTCCTCGGGGCTCTCGGCCAGACTCGCAGGCGCCGCTACTGGATTTGCGGCAGCGCGCTCGTCGTCAAACTGGATGAAACCTTCTTCGTCGTCCTCGTCGACATCGTCGTCGTTTTCGTCGCCCGTGGCGCCGGCAGCGTCAGCCTCGCGCTGCTCGCGGCGTTGGCGCTTCTCGTCCTGTTTGGCGACTTTGGCGGCGTGTTTCGCTTTCGACTTGGCCTTGAGCTTTTGCTTGGCTTTCTTGCGGCTCTCGCGGTCGCCGCCACTCGTGCTCGTGCCGCTGTTGAACGCCACGTGCACGTCGCGTGCGCTGTTGCCGCTCTTGCGCGCCGCCGCCTTCGTGCGTGCCATGCTCGCTTTTTCACAAAAGTGACGCAATGAATGACTGGTGCTTTCGCAGCCACACTGAGTCACAAAAATAATTGTAGATTTAGACAGTTTATATTTGAAAGCATCATGCATGCGCTAAATAGCATCAATATCGGCTATTTCCACAACACATCAAACTATAAAACAACCTACTCGGTTTATATGCAATTTATAAGGTTTTATTCTGGATTAACTCCAGGTTTGTCCCATGCCGTTGTGGCGCGACAGGACCACTCAAGATTTCACGCAACGCCATTTGCAGTATTTATAGCAATCAAAGTATACTGAGCGGCGCTATTTCCACACAGCCGAACCGAATGTGGCTCGCCCAAAACGTCGCCTCGAGCTTTTCCACATCTGCAAAAGCGCCGGAAGGGAACAAACACATCGCCGAAAAAGCCCCCCTCCTTCCTCTCCCCCCTCTCAGCATGTCGGACCGCGACTCCCCCGCCGCGTCCCCCGCCCACCGCCCGCGTGCAGACAGCGACAGCCGGTCGCCGGCGCCATCGCCCAAGTCCTCGCCCCAAGCAACCACGTCCGCCTCGGCTACGGCGGCGCGTGAGGACAGCGACGAGGCGCCAGCGGACGCGCCCGACGCCGCCGACGGTCGTCGCGCTACCTCGCGCTCGCCGTCGCCACGTGGCGACCGCCGAGAGGCCGCTCGCGAAGAGCGTGGCAACGGCGGCACGAACCTCAACCCGGGCAACAACCTCTACATTGCGAACCTGCCGCACAGTGTACGTTTGGTTTTTAGTTTCAGGGAGAGAAAGGCAAGGATGTACAGTAGCTGACAATGTGGTGCGTGTCTTGTCGAGCAGCTCGTGGAGGCGGATCTGGAGGAGCTGTTCAGTAAGTTCGGCCGCTTGGAGAAGTGCGAAGTGATTTTGGACCCTGCGACGCGCGAGTCTCGGTACGTTGGCCTCGTTCGTTTTCTGTATTATATGAGTGTGTGTGTGTGGCGTCACAGAGTGACGTGATGGTGGACTCTGTGGTGGGTGGGGAACGCAGGGGATTCGGTTTCGTGACGTTTGACGATGTTCGCGACGCGAGCGACGCGGTGAACGAGCTGAACGGGTGCGTTCCCGTATGCGGCTCCTCCTGGGGTTGGACATAGAGACTGTTACAGACTCTGTGCAGCTGAAAGGAGCTCGTGATCCTTACGCTCTTCGTGTGGGTGGATTGCTTATTGACGGCCGATGGCTACAGCAAGGAGATCCAGGGCCGCCGCATTCGCGTTGAGCACGCCAAGAGACAGCGCGGGCACGAGAAGACGCCTGGCAAATGTGCGCCTCTCGACGGATTCGAACTGCTGCGTCTGTGGGTATGTGGCTCGGTCTGACGTGTTTGCTTTCGGTTCTCTCTTGTCCACGCAGACTTGGGCCCTCGCCAGGCGAGCAGCAAGTACGGACGTGAAGATCGTGGTGGGGGCGGTGGCCGTGGCCGTAGCCGTAGTCGCAGTCGCGACCGTGGGCGTCGCAGCCGCAGCCGAGACCGCGGCCGTCGCTACGACGATCGTGACCGCTACGAGCGCAGCAGATTCGACGACCGTGGCCGCGGCTACGACCGCGACCGCTACGACAGCCGGTCGCGCCGCTGAGGCTCGCGTCCTCGGACCCCTCGGCAGTGGGCTCGTTGGACCTGCGAGCGCGCTTCAAGCACCAGCTTCCTCCCCTTCCTCCGACCACCGACACGCAGCTCAGCAGCACGCACGCACGGCTTGTATTTACGCCGGTAACCCCAATCCACTAAATATAACGCAGCTCGTGCTCCCGAACCCCGAGCGATCGATCAGCGACACGGCATCGGCTTCTCAGCTCTCAGCTCTCAGCTCTCAGCTCT
>JAASGD010000065.1:0-43989 GCA_023334115.1 Globisporangium megalacanthum
AGGAGCCTGCGATCACGTTCTTCCCGACGTTTCGACGCGTTCGTGGGGAGCGCTTGGACCCAAGCAGCGCACTCTCGTTCGAGCGCAACTATACGCTCGTGACGAGCAAAAGTGGGTCCCGCGTGCCGTCGTACACGGACCAAGAACTACGTCGAGTGCGACAGCGGCACCACTTGGACGCAACACAGGTCCTGACACACTCTCTACCTAGACAGCGAGGCCAACCAGTACGAGATGGATTGTCAAAGCCAAGAACCACACCTTGAACTACACGTCTCCATTGCGTTCACACCTGCTCTCGATCCACACCACCCGTCCTCACTTCCACTGTCAACACACTGCGACACTCGGCTCTGCTGCCTGAACTCTGTCAGTACTGTGGTGGCGCCATTGGAACGCGAGCGTCCACCACACTACCGCCTCGCTCGCTCCGCCACTCTTTCCGCTGCTCCGAGTCGAACTCGATTCGCAGCGCGCGGTCCTTTCCGCGGATCCGTCCGTCGGGGCCGCGCCACGGCACCGTGTGCACCTCCACGCCACTTGAGTTTCTTTGCTGGCGATGCGTCACTGGACGGGTCAGCCACACGAACGCGCCTGCCGATGCGCAACTTGGTCCAGAGCGTCGTCTTCATCTGGTCCGGCGCCAGTCGAGGCGACGTACGCAGCAGCCACTCGTCCCACTCGGCACTCCACCCAAAGTAGTTGATCTTGACGCGCTTCGTCGTCGTCTTCGTCACGCGCGCCCTGTACCTGGAAGAAACAACCACGACAATGTCAGCTCGACCGACACCTCTGCATGTCATTCTGACCTGTCATTCGTACCAGCTGCCTCTCTTGTCCTGGGCGTCAACGACAGCGCCGACCTGAAGACTGCACCGCCACTCGTCAACGATGCACACCGTGACTGGACGCAGGCGACGCCACTGCGCCAGTGACGTCACCTGCGTCCATCCGGCGATGTCGTCGTCACCGTCCTGGCACCAGAGCTCCGTTCCGTCGGGAATCCGGAGCCACATTGCTCCTCGGGATCGGAGGTGGCCGTCCAAGCAACGCCACAGCCCGCCAAGTGACGTCAGCTGTCGGTCATCCGGGTACGGGATCCGTATACGGCGTCCGTGCCGACACTTCGCGTATCGAGGAGCAGCCGCTGTGGCGTTCCTGTAGCAGATCTGTAGCAAGAGAAGAGAGAGAGGTAGCGAGAGCAGAGGTGTAGAAGAGGGCAGAGACATCTATCCTAGAAGCTGCCGTACCTGGATCGTAGGCGGGTAGAGACTCGGGAGCACGGCGTCGTCCACGCCAAAGTGTGCTTTGCCGACCACCGCGCGGACCCGGACCACCGGGCGGGGGATCGTCCAGTCGACGCGGACCTGGGTTGCGATGGCAAACCAAGTCGACTCGTCGACGACAGCGTAGTCTCGTCCGTGGACCTGTAATCAGCAGCACATTGTCAGTTCATGTCGTCGCTGTCACTGCGTTGGCTGGCTGCGTGAACGTACGAGTCCTGTCTTGAGGCCCACTTGCCCGCACTGCTGGCACGACACGGAGGTGTCCACGAGGACCCCATTCTTGATCGTCCCCACGTCCTCCATTTCAGAGAGTGGAGGCGTGAGGGCGGTCAAGTACCCGATCGTCTCCATCGCGCTTGCCACCTTTCGTCAAGACTGAGAGTGTGTGTGGGATCGGGTGGCCTGATCAAACTGGCAGATCTGGATGCAAAGTTCAACTGGAGTCTGAGGTCCCCCCTTCCCTGCTCTGTTTATGAAAATCTGGCGGGAATTCTGGATTTTGAATATTTTGCGATTCCCGCGAGTTTTGGCGCCACATGGAGCCATCTGCCTTTGCTTTCCTTTAGAGCTCACGATGCGCTGGTGCTGCAAGTCAGGGAGAGGCGCACACGACAACCTTTCCGCACGCATTGCAGGCGCGCATTTCCCTTCTCGCACGCTGTAGCGACTACAGACATGACGAAGAGCAGCATGGACAGCGTAACCGCGTCGTCTCCTGCGAGCCAGGACGACAACCAGTGCGACGAGCGGCTCGTGGCGTGGGAGCGCTCGCTGTCGCGCGAATGTGCGGCAGACGAGCTGACGTCGCGCGCGTTAGAGGCACTGCGCCTGTCTCTCATTAAGGAATCAGCGAGTAGCTTCACGCGCGACTGCGACTACATGAAGCAGACGCAGTGCCACGGGCTCAAGGACGCATGGCGCGTGAAGATTTGCCGCTGGATGTTCGAGGTGCGTATGTGTACAGCTTGTACCTCTTGTATGGCCCAGTGAACACACACAGCTGACGATCGTCTTGTGCTGCGAACGAGCGGCTTAGACTGGGAAAGCGTTCGAGCTGAGCGTCGATACAATTGGCTGCGCAATCGCGTACATGGACCAGTTCCTGGGCGTCGAGTCAGTGGACAAAGTCATGATGCAGCTGTTGTCGCTCGTGTGCGTCTATGTCGCGTCCAAGATGCACGAGCCAGAGCCAATCACGTTGGTACGTTGCGCTCAGATGCCGTAGGAAGCGATCACGTCAGCTGGAGACTCACACATACACGCGTGTGGACTGTGACGAACCTTCAAGGACGAGCTGAACCTCCTCTGTGACGCACGGTTCTCTCGACAAGACATTTGTAACGTCGAGACGCACGTGCTGCGCGTCGTCCACTGGGAGCTCAACCCGCCCAACGCGTTTACATTCGCCCGCGACATTGTGCACGCGCTCGCTCTCAAGGACGCAGGCGACGTCATCCACCCAGTGACGGAGCTGCTCAAGCTCGTCGAGGAAGACTACGACTCGGTTCTCTGCAAGGCGTCGAGCGTGGCTCTTGCGGCCGTGCAGATTGTCATGGGCTGGCAACACGGAGCCCATTGCTACACGACGGAGCCGGCGGCGACCGACGACTTTGTGGCTGCGTTCCACTTGGTGCAGCGAGTGCACGCGGCCACGTTTGACCAGGAGAACCACGCGAACTGGACCAGCAACAACAACCACACAGAACTGGAAGTGGACGTGCGCTGCAGCCCTGTCGCAGTGGACAGCTTCCCACTCCTGGTGACTGTCGTCGAGACGGTCGAGGCGCTCCTGCACTCGTTTGAGAAGACAACGAGCCCGACACAGCGCGCACTCTTTGACTCCCCAGTCGTCGTCCAGAAGACTCCGTCCTCTGTTCCGAGCAGCTCACTGGAGGCAGACGGCAACGCAGGCTCCAAGAAGCGTCAGCGAGCAGCGAGCCTGTCGCTGTCGCACTAGCCGTCCGTCGTTCGCGGTCCGCTCCACTCTCCGATAGACGCCGCACTCATGTACTCTGGATAACTTATCTCCCGTCCGTCACGTCCACGTCCGTTTCTCTCCCTGTACACCAACATGGTCGGCCCCTCTGCTCGATTTGGGGTCTTGGAGCTATATCGGGTGCGTCCGGATCCTTGATGGGCTTGACGAGCTGAGCTCCTTCCTTCCTCTCGCAGTCGCGAGGTCGAGAGGCATGGGCAACTGTAGCACCCGGGCCACGATCCGGCGGCAGGAGGAGCAGTTCGAGCAGACGAGCACGTTTGTGCGCTTCGCCATGCTTGGCGACCTGCCCAACCTCAAGACCATGCTCGCAAAGGACAAGATGGACCCGAATGCTCGCGACGTGCGTCTCTCTCTGTAGTTGTAGGTGGATGAACGTCAAGCTGACGGTCTTAGTGCGTCATGTGTGCTGCTCCAGCGCTTCGGGATGACAGCGCTGCACTGGGGTGCGCTCGCTCCTTCAACGCCTGTTTGGCACCGCCTCTTGAGCTGGTTCCTCACACTTTGCGCTTGTCACGGATGGAGGAAGCGTGCTACACGGGGAAGCTCGCGTGCATCCAAGAGCTCCTGCAAGCCGGTGCGTCCACGCAGCTCGTGGACCAGAACGGCCGGAACGCGCTCCACCACGCGTGCCGCAAAGACCAGGACGACGTCGTGCGCTTCCTCGTTCAGGTCCAGAAGATGGACATCAACGCTGTGAGCGAGAACAAGGACACGCCGCTCCACAAAGCAGGTCTGTGCACAGCTCCTACTGGATGCTACACAAGCAGACTCTCTCTTTCGTTGGCCATGGATGCTCACGACCTCACGTTCGACGTGTGCACCAGTACGCGGCAAGGGGGTGAAGTCCATCGAAGTGCTACTCCAGAACGGTGCCGACCCGCATCTCTGCAACGACGCACGTCGACTAACTGCCTGTCTGCTTAGTCCGACAGGCTGAAGGCGCTTCTCGACTACCAGGACTGACGTCCGTGCTGCTATCTACTGCCAGCAAAACCGCACGCCGCTCGAAGAGCTGGACTCGAACCCCGGCACCGTCACGGTTCGTTCCTCACTGCCACGTTGCGAACGAGTCCACCAAGAGCTCACGTCAGCTTCATTGGTGTGTCGTGGCGTGTTGGGGGTATGGGTGGCATCATTCCACCTCTCGCTGCGTCGAACAGGACGTTGTCCAGGACGAGATCTCCACCGCTCGCGTGAACGCCGAGCTCGAGGCACTGCGCCACGACTTCCTCATTGATGGGAGCCACCACCACGCCAAGGCACGGTCCAAGTCGCTCGTCTCGAGGTTCTACGGCGACAGCGAGTCCCGCCGAGCCGATGCGACGCTCATCACGACGTTCAGCGCGTCGATCCGCGAGTTCTCGGAGCACCAGTCCTCGGACCGCTCGCTCTCGTCGCGCACGTCGTCGTCGCCAACCATGGGCGGCAATGGCGGCGTCTGGGCCCGCGTCACAGGCACTGGCAGCTCAGCGTCCGGCAGGAACTTGACTTCGCGAGTCGAGTTCGCGCCGCTCGACCTCGCAGGGCTCGACGCGCCGCCGTCGCCAGACAGCGTGTCGATGTCGTCTTCCAGTACCAGCACGACGCCGCACACCGCGACAGAGCCGCGGGTCGTCCGCCCACGCCACAAGAGCCTCAAGTACGCGGGCAAGCGGGTGATCATGGCACTGCGAGTGAAGCACCGCATGCCAGTGGACGAGAAGCAAGAGATGATCCGGCTGCTGCTGCGCAAACACATGCACCGGAGCGACTCGGGCAAGGGCGGCTCAGCCAAGACAGGCGACCGCGAGCCGACAGGTGGGGCCGAGTCGGAGCGAGGGAGCTCCGCACTGGCACGGGACCACCTCTCAGGCCTCACACTGTCGATCGCAGCTGATAGTTGAGGTGCGTACGACTAGAGACGACAGAGAGAAGGGAGAGAGGGACGTGGGTGAAGCCGACAAACGCGAAGCTTTACTCTTTAGGCGACAGCGCACGTGGAGTCCGCTTGCTTAGTTCGAAGCCTCACGACGGTAGCCGTCCTGGCCGCCCTGCTTGCGCTGTAAGACACAAGAGGATGGATGGATGCGTCAGTCAGCACCCCACTCGACCAGCGTCATCATGAGAATACCCACAGAGTGAGACAGCGACGAGGTACGTACGAACTCCGGCGCGAACTCGCCCGACGGACCGACGCTCTTGTCCTTGTCGAAGCGGCCACGGCCAAAGCCGCCAGCGGCCGACGGCGCCTGCGGGCGGGTCGGGCGCGCGGCCTGCTTCTTGAGCGTGGCCGGCACGATCTCCGCCGGCAGGTGCAGGTACGCACGCAGGTACTCAATGCCCTCGTTCGTGAGGTACCAGTAGTACCACTGCCAGTTGAACGTCTCCTTCACGTAGCCGCGCGACTTGAGCGACTGCATGAGCTTGATCACCTGGAGGTTCGGCACCTCCACGGCGTCGTGCTGCGGGAGCGAGAAGTCCTTCTTGCCGACCATCACGCCCTCTGTGAGTGGGAAGACGAAGACACAGATACTGTCAGCACCGCTCGCTATATGTTGGCGTTTGCTCGTCCTTGTTGGAGCTGCTCGCGCGTGTTTAAAGAAGGAGACGCACCCTTGAAGAGGTACGAGTAGACGGCGATGCGGTTCTTCTTCGGGACGAGCATGGCGAACGGTGGGGGTCAAAGAAAGCTTGCCGGCGAGTGCGGATCTTCACGGGTGGCGAGTTTCGGCTTGGAAAACGCGAATGCCGACTCGCACACGCAGGTGGCGCTGTGCGGACCAGTCAACCAGCGACGCCAAAGTGACTCAGGTTCTGTATGGTTCCAAGAATTACGGTTTTAAGCAGGTTCGATTCCGGTATTTTCGATTTGATGTTGGATGCAACCTGGAAAGTTTGCAAAAAACTATAGGTTGACATGAAGTCGTCTATCGTACTTTATACAACCCCCTCAGTACAGCTGAACTGTTGACAAAGGCTCGCAACTCCTCACTTGTCAACTGCCAGCATCCGCACAATGGACGAGGCGACCGTCGTGGCGGCGGTGGCTGCTGGCCATGAAGAATACTCAGTGCTCGTGGACCTGGCGGCCGGCACAGTCGCTGGCTGCAGCGGCATCATTGTCGGCCAGCCGCTCGACACGGTGCGTACATACTATAGCTCAGAGTGAAGAGAGCCATGACACACACAACCCCACTTATCAACGTTCTCTATTGTGCAGGTCAAAGTGCGGCTGCAGACCCACAGCACATTCTACAAAGGCGCAATCGACTGTGCGCGGCAGACGGTGCGCGTGCGTACATTCACACGCGAAGAAGGAGGTTAATAACGCCGCCACTGACGTGCGTATGCGTGACTATGACGTGCAGTTCCGCCACGAAGGCGCCAGCGGGTTTTTCAAAGGCATGACGTCGCCGCTCTTCGGCAGCGCGTGGACGAACGCCATCATGTTTTCCGTGTATGAGCGCACGCTGCGGCAGATCGACGCCGCGCCACAGAACCCGTCGCTCCAGTCCGTGCTCCTCGCAGGGCTCATTGGGGGCTTCTGCCAGACAACGGCCGTGACGCCAACCGACCTGATCAAGTGCCGCTTGCAGGTCCAAGACGGACACGCCAACAGCCACTACTGTGGCCCTGTCGACTGCGTGCGCCATATTTATTCGCGCCATGGGCTGCGCGGCCTCTTCCTCGGGTACCCGATCACGCTCCTCCGGGAAGTACCGTCGTTCGGCTTCTACTTTGCCATGTACGAGTACGCCAAGCGGCGAATGATCGCGAGCGACGTGAGCGCGCACACTGCGATGCTCACTGCCGGCGGCCTCGCTGGCGTCGGCTCGTGGATCATTGCGTACCCCATGGACGGTGCGTGTGGTGGTACTGTACCAACACTGTTGAGACGGACATGGTCGAGACTGCGAATGACGACTTGGATGGATGGACGCTTACGGTGTTGTGGTGGTCGTAGTGGTCAAGTCATCGATTCAGACGGTGGCCGAAGACGCGCGACCAGAGGAGAAAACGATCGCGTACCAGACGCGGCGACTGTACCGCCTCGGAGGGCTCCGGATCTTCGTGAACGGCCTCGAAACGGCCGTGATCCGCGCGTTCCCAGTCAACGCTGTCACGTTCTACTGCTACGAGACGGTATCCGAGTCGCTTAAGGACCTCACGAGAGACTGAACGACTGTACCACGCACAAGAATGTCGAAAGTGCCGATAGACTTGCACCCACGTAGTCCGTTCACTGTCTGGTGGGACTCTAATGGGGATTCTCCGCGAGTGACAACACTGACTCAACCAGGAGCTCTGGTGTCGAGCAGCCCGATCTCGACTCGATATTCACACGAGTATGGAAGTCACTGGATTCGGCGCTGTCCTGTGTACGAACATGCGATCCCAGCACTCGAGCTTCCCCTCCGACGACTCTCAGGATGAGAGTATGATGAAAGATACGATAGTGATGCCAATGTTACAACGACAGAGTCATGAGAGGGAAACTAGCATCCCGTATCAGCGCTGTTGTGTCAAGTCCCTACTATTGATACCTAATGTTCCTTGCGGACTTCTCAGACGAGATCCCCTGGTGGCCAATTCACAGTGACAATTTGACAGTGTCGCTGCTGTGAGAAGTGTTGCAAGACAAGACGCTGGTTGTAAGAGTCCTGATATCTGCGACTTGCCCACTCGCTGCGTCACTGTCGTCCGCTCTTCATCCAGTTCGTTCACAACATAAGATGGAGATACAGTACCAACCGCACTGTATCGCGAGAGTCGCCAGGAAGCAACTCGACAAGAGGCAACGTCGAGTTGAGATCATCGTCTCATGGAAGAGGGAGGTGATCTCGACCATGAGACGTCTGGCACCACATTGCAAGTCTCCACGTCACATCCGTTAGTGATAAAACCAAGAAGTCTTCATTTCATCCCAGCCCCAAGCAGCCTCGACGTGAATCCCTCCCTTCATCGCACGCAGGCAGGCAGAGACAAGCAACGCGTGTGATTGCCGCCGCCGCCCGCCGCCCTCTCACCCGTCCTCTTGTCTGCCATGTACGCGGCGGCGTCGCTGCTTCGCCGCGTCCCCAAGCGGCCACTGGCGCCGCGTGCCGCGCTGCTGCATCACTTCACGGAGCCGCGGCTCGCAGACCTCGTGCTGATTCGCCATGGCGAGAGCGAGGGCAACGTCGCGCGCCAGCGCTCGCTCGACGGCGACGACTCGCTCTTCCACGGCGAGTTCCAGCACCGCCACAGCTCCAACTGGCGGCTCACGGACCGCGGCCGCCGGCAAGCCACTGCTGCCGGCGACTGGCTCAAGAAGAACGGTCTCGTGCACTTTGACCGGTACCTCGTGTCCGAGTACCTTCGGGCGCTCGAGACCGCTGGGCGCATGGAGCTCCCCGGCGCCAAGTGGTACGCCGAGATGCTCATTCGCGAGCGCGACTGGGGCCAGATGGACCTCATGTCGGAGCAAGAGCGCATTGTCAAGATGCAGGACGAGCTCCGGCGCCGCGACCTCGACCGGTTCTACTACGCACCACCGGGCGGCGAGTCGCTCGCAGCTGTCGCGCAGCGTGCGGACCGGCTCTTGGGCGTGTTGCACCGCGAGTGTGCGGGCAAGAAAGTGATTGTCGTGTGCCACGGCGAAGTCATGTGGGCCATGCGGACGCGGCTCGAGCGGATGCCAGTGGACACGTTCCACGAGCTCCAAGAGTCGGGGCAGATGGTCGACCAGATCCACAACGGCCACATCTTGCACTACACGCGCCGGGACCCGGTCTCGGGCGTCATGGCGCCGTTCTTTACGCACATGCGGTCCGTGTGTCCGTGGAACGAGAAGCTGAGTCCGAAAGGCTGGACCAAGATCGAACGGCCCGTGTACGACAACGAGATGCTGCTCGCGATCGCAGAACGGGTGCCGCGTATGATCGTCTCGGAGGAGTACATTGAAAAGACGTACCAGACCGCGTCCACGTCGTCGTCGTCGTTGGCAGCGTCGCCGAGGGCCGGTGGAGCGAGCAAGAAGAGCCTGCTCGCTGCCGACGGCCGCCCGATCGTGCCGCTCTTGAAGAGCGCGGACAAGAGTGACACGAGCAACGGCGTACTGCCACCGATTCTGCTGCCAGCGAAAGCCATGCTCGACCTCAAACGCGTCGTCATTGTGAACAAGACGACGCGGTTCCAGCACGAGCGGGAGCTCCACGGCAACACTGGGTACGGCGAGAGCGAGAGAGGAACGAGTAGGAACACAAGACTTGGTCACTGACGCCTGTGGCTGCTGTTGATGGTGGGTCCAGTGAGGCGCTCCGCAAGCAAATGTCGATGCGGGGGTTCGTGTTTGACCGGCTCAAAGCGAGCCACGAGCACCACTTGCAGGCGCTCGAAGACATGACGTCGAGTTTCAAAGAGCACGGCGTCGACGTGCGCGTCGTCGCTGCGAACCAGCTCACGCACGAAGCGATCGAAGGCTCCGACATGGTGTTCTCAGCCGGCGGCGACGGCACGTTCCTCAAGGCTGCGAGCTTTGTGAACATGCCGATCCCAGTCGCTGGGATCAACACGGACCCAGCACGGAGCGAGGGGAACCTGTGCTGCTACAAGGTCGACAACGTGATGAACCGGTTCAGCTACGCGCTCGAGCGCTTGTTGACTGGCAACTTCCAGTGGCGCCTACGCAATCGCATCCGCGTCGGCATGGTGAACCAAGACGGGTACTGGTACGAGCTCCCGCGGTACGCGCTCAACGAAGTGTTTATTGCCGAGAGCGACGCGTCCCGTCCGTCGCACTACAACATTGGCGTCGACCAGCACCAGCGCGAGTCCCAGCGTAGCAGCGGGATCATTGTGTGCACGGGCACCGGCTCGAGTGCGTGGCACTACAGTGCGGTACGTCGTGCGGCCGTGCGGTAGTGACGGAGACGCTTTCGAGATGTGGGAGGGGGAACGAACTCATGGGCTGCTGTGGTGGCGATCGACGTTCGTCAGTCGCAAATCTACAGAGAGCAGGTCGCCAAGGTGCTCGAAGCGATGAACCACACGCACACGAACGAGACCGTGACGGAGCTGACAGAGGCGTACGTTTAGAGAGAGAGGAGTTGCCTGTCGAGTGCACATGGGGGATCCAAGATGTGGAGACGTTGACTGGAGGCTCATGATGATGGATGGATGGATGGATCGACTGGCTGTAGGTTCAACAAGGAAAACATCTTTGCGGAAGACTCGCTCGACATGGGTTTCATCTGCCGCGAACCGATCATCAACGCCACGTTCGGCGACATTCGCTTTCGACGGTGCGAGAGGCGGCGGCGCCTGCTGTGGTGGCGTCGTTTGACTGGCTGGCTCACTTTGGAGTTCGTGTTGTTGGTGTGGGAAGAGGGCGAGTGCGCCGAGTGTCCATGCGGTCGCTCGGGTGGGATATGAAGGTGAACCTGGATGGAATCTACTCGGTGCCGCTCGACTACGGTGTGCAGGCGGTCATGAAGATCGTGGACGAGCCCAAGTACGTGCTGCGGACCGTCGACTTCTCATCTCCTGTGCCAGCAGCGGCCAGCTTGTAAGGCGAAGCGAGGATGATCGACCGACCGACGTACCAACCGACTAGCTCGTGGTGTCGGCGCTTCGCTGCTCGAGGGAGAACGTCGCCCCCTCCCTCCGTTCCGAGACGATGGATGTAGTCTCGGAGCAAGACAACGAATGCCGTAGAGAAGACCGAGTTGCGGTACACTGCACTGCTAGAATCACATTGCCCTCGCCTGCCTGGTTCTCTTCTCATCGAGAGGCACGCCCTGGGTCGGTGCTACTTGTCCTCGTTTCTGACTCGTCTGTCGTTCTCTTGTCACTCCTTCTCACGTGCGATTCTTCGGTTTTCTCCTCCTGCTTGTCCCCTTCCGTCATTCGTATCGTCCACTGGTACACTCCACCCCGCCCCTTTATCCCCACTCTCGTCACCTCATCTGTTGTTTCGCTCTGCAAAGATCTTGATCTCGTCAAAGATGCGAGCTACAGACCCACACACGCCTCCAGTCAGTCCAGCCCACCCATCGCACAGCTATATCAGCAAACGACACACGCACGCACCCTTGAGTGCGTCCTTGTTGAGTGGGACGTTCTCAAACTCCATGCCAAACGGCTTCGCCTCGACCGTCTCCGACTGCGTCCGCCGCACGGCTTGCAGGAACGGGTGGTCGAGCGCCTGGTCCACCGAGATGCGGCACTCGGGGTTGAACGACAGCATCATCTTGAGCAACTCAAGCGCGTCTGCAGGCGCCCCAGGGTACATTTCTCGAAAGTCCCGCGCTTCTTTCTTCGGCAGCTTCCGCAGGTACTGCTTCACTTCACCGAGCGCGCCAATGTCGTCTTCGTTCGGCGTCCCAATCACGTTAAAGATCACGTTGAGCTGGTCCAGCTTGTCCGAGTACGTGGTCGGTCGGTCCGCACTTAGTGGGAAGCACGAGCGGCCAGGAAAGAGCGGCACACGCTCCTGGTATCGCGGGCAGCTCTCGACCTGCATACTCAGGAGCTCAGCAAAGATGCACCCGACGCTCCACATGTCGACCGCGAAGCTGTAGTCCTGCAGCAGAATCAGCTCTGGCGCACGGTACCACCGCGTGACGACGTGCTTCGTGAGCTGCCGACGGAACTTGGGCGCGTTGTCGCCTTGGCTGCCGGGAGTCGACGACGACGGCGTCGACGACGCACTGCCTGGCGACGTCGCGTCCGACGTGGTTGGCGACTTGGCGTCCTTGGGCGAGTACAAGTGCTTCGCGAGCTCTTCCATCGACAAGTCGCTCTCCATCACGCGGGACAGCCCAAAGTCGGCAATCTACAGTATCCATCACGAGAGGCATTGAAAGAATGTGTGTCAGCTAGCCACACCAGCAGCGAGAGTCGAGACGAGACGGCCAGGACGCACCATGAGCGTGCAGTCCTCGTTCAGCAGAATGTTTGCAGGCTTCATGTCGCGGTGGATCACGTTCGCCGAGTGGATGTACTTGAGCCCACACAACAACTGGTAGAGGAAGACTTGAATGTGGCGGATCGTCAGGTACTGCGGACTCATGATGAGCTTGTGCAGGTCCGTGTCCAAAAAGTCAAACACGAGGTAGAGGTCCGAGAACGAGTCGTAGTTCTCCGGGGGGATCACGTCCACAAGATGAATAACTTGTGGGTGCCTGGTGGTAGAAGAATAAACCAGTCACAATTAATGGTAAGTACGTGGATGTGCTCGCTAAAGTACGAATAATGATAGTACAGTGGCGTGCGAGATACGTACGAGAGGTGGCGCAAGATGTAAATCTCCCGATACAGCCGCTTGCAGTCGATCTCTTGGTCAAAAACATTGTGGATCTTCTTGATCGCCACTTTCGTCTGGCGAACACTATCGAAGGCCTCGGCCACCTGGTCACCATCCAGTTCAAAAGCACACACAGACACGCACAGACGGGACATTGTGAGCACACACACGACTGGGACCAGTCCTCTCCGTCGTTCCCTCCAATCACTTCAACTGTGTAAGCGAACCGACCTGTCCGTACGAGCCCTTCCCGAGTAGCCGCACGAGCGTGTACCGGCTCGAAACGGTCCAGTTCGCAAAGTTGCGCAGGTTGAGCGGCGCCGCCCGCGGCATTGGCGACGGCGTCGTGGTCTGCGCCTTCGATGCCCCGCTGGCCGCAGCCGCTGCGTCGTTCTCAAAGCCCCCGTCGCCGGCAGTTTGGTTCGTAAAGCTGCCGGGCCCGACCGACGAGTTGTTCGACGGGAAGCCGTCGTCGGTCGGCGTGCTGTCGAACCCGTCGGGCGTGTGGCTGAACGCGCCGTTGCGGTTCCCGAACGCAGGCGTCGGCGGCATGTTCGCGACCGGGCCAAACGGCGTCGGTGCCGTGTCAGCGTGGAACATTGCGCGCTGGTGGTCGATGAACGCGTCCGACGTGTGGATGCTGCCGTGCTGCGGCACGACAGCAGCGGCGGGAGACGGTCCACCGCTCGGGTTGGGCCGCACAAACTTGTTGCCGCGCGCGAGCCCACCGCCGGTGCTGCCGAGAGAGGGGGACGACTGCATCTTGCGCTTCCGGGAGCCGCTCGCGTCCTGTAGCATGGCGGTCGCTGTCGTAGCGGGTGCGTCTTCGATCGGCACGCCCGCGTCCGTTGCGACGCTTGTTGGGGGAGTCATTGGCAAAGTGGGAATGGAATGGAACGGCTGGGCGTTTGTTCGGTCAGTCGGTCGGTCGGTCCGTGAAGTGGAGGAGGAGGGGAGGGGAGGAGGGGGAATGAAGGGGGTGGCGCTTGAGTCAGCGACACGGCAGAAAGTTCCACGCGCACGCGGCAGGTGACACTCGAGGGGCGCGGGTTGACGGCGCGCTCGCTCGGAGTCTTTGGGAGGAAGGTTCAGGTGAGGTGAGCTCGCGTGAGGCGGCCCTCGCTTCTTTGGCTTGTTGGGCTGGCGCTTATTTCAAACTGAGTCGCCCAGTTTCTGCGGTTTTGAGCCAAACCGGACTCTCGTAAAGTACGTCTCAGGGAAATTCAGCGAACTTAGCAAGTGAAAGTCTGAGAAGATCAGGCAAGTCGACGTCATCAAAGTTGATGTGATCCTGATTCCACCTACCGTTTTGACTGCAACTCGCAAGTGGCATGTCCAAATTATGCTCAAAATTGATCAATCCCAGCACCGGCTAAGTTTCATTAGGTTTCTTTCCGCCACGAGCAAACTTAGTGGATGCGTTCACGAGAATGTGTGGAATTGTCGAAGAACAGCAAGTCCAGAAATCCGGCGCTCGAGCGGCTGCGTGTAGCTTTGGCAGTCATCGTCGTCAGTTGAAGGTGATCATTAATATCACCTTGATCGATCCACAAGGATGGGAGTCAACGATCCTCTGGTTGGCTACTGCGTACACATGAGTTCTACGCATATGAAAAGCCGCGGCGCGTCCCGCATGTGACGGCTGCATGCGACGGTCGCGACCACCCCGCTGTCGCGAATAATGCTCTCTAACTCTTCCTAATAATACGCCGAGTCGAGCGCAAGGAATACGTCGAGGTCGTCGCTGTGCGCGTCCGCACTACGCGTCTCCACCGCGTGCTCCCGCCGGCGCGCTTCGTCCCGCGCTTGCTGCTCGCGCTGCTGTTCACGCTCTGCGTGCGCCGCTGCTGCCTGCGCTGCGCGCTCGCGGCCCTGGGCCTGCAGCTGTTCGATGCGACTTAGGCGGTTCCCAATCGCCGCCTGTGCCGCGCTCTCCCGACGCGTCAGTGCCTCGAGCTGCCGCTGTTCTATTACCAACCGCTGGATGTGCGCTTCCGTCTCGCTGCGTAGCGTCTGTGTGCGCTGCAGCTCACGCGTCAGCAGCGCCAGAGCGTGTTCGTCACGCTCGTCAGCATCCACGTCGTCGACGGGCATCGGCTGCACTGTGGATTGACCATCGAGAGCGCCACTGCGCCGCCGATTGCTGCTGGCACGCGCAGGAGTCACTGGAAACGGGATCGCGTGCATGAATTCCGCAATGGAAATGGGAATTGGCCAGATTTTGATAGTGATATTATACAGGGCTTTCAACAAAGCCCTCGTCCTTGTCTCCCATTCACCAAGTAAAAATTGCTACCAAACATGACAGAGGCACCACCTCCGCCATTGCCAGATGCAGAGCTCGCGCTCTTCCGACTGCACGCACTGCAGCTGCGCGGCGAGTGGTCAGCGCATGACGATGGCGCTGGGCGTCTCTTCTACTTTGACGAGACGGCACAGCGGTCGCAGTGGGAGGTGCCACCCGCGTTCGCTGGCCGCGAGGGCGAGCTCATGATGGCGCTCATGTTGCAGCACGCAGTGGCGCGCTCCGGCGCTTGGACTGCACACGACGCCGGCCACGGCACGCTCTATTACTTCAACGAGCGCACACGCGAGTCAGTGTGGGAGCGCCCTGCAGAGTGGGGCGCGCCTGAGCTGGAGGCGCAAGCGGAGGTTGACATCCGAGCGCGAGCTGCTGAAGACGAGCGAGCGCGACAGGTCGACACGCAGCGCAAAACGAAGGCCAACGAGCCAAAACCCAAACGCAAGAGCCGAGAGGCGCACGTCGCGAACGCACCGCCTTTGCGGGCTTTGAAGGAGAAGGAAGCAGAAGCGCGTGAGCAGCAGGAAGAGGAGGAGGAGGAAGAGAAAGAGCCGCCAAAGACAGCGGAAGAGCTCGCAGCGGAAGCGCAACGAGAAGCAGCGGAGCGCAAGCGTGTGGAAGCGTTTCGCCAGATGCTGCGCGACAAGAAGGTGATGCCGTTCACCAAGTGGTCGGTAGCAATGCCACGCATCCTCTCGGACCCGCGCTTCGTCGCGATTTCAACGTACGTGCGTCGTATTACTGTACCTGCTGCAACTGGTCGTCTTGATTTCACTATACGCGCGTGATCTAACGACAACTGGTTTGTATGTAGGATGGACGAGCGACGCGCGGTCTTTGAACACTTTGTGCTGCACCGACGCGACGACTTGAAAACCGAGAAGAAAGGCAAACTCCAGGACACCAAGAAAGCATTCGGGACGCTGCTACGCGACGAGTTTGCGCGTCAGTTGCGGGACGGCGCGTGGGATCCCAAGACCGACTTGGCAGTGGTGCTCGCGACGCTCGAGCAGACGCTGGACGCTGCGCAGTTCCAGCGACTTCAGGAGAATGCGATGGCGTTGCTGCCGAAATCGACGCAGATGAAGCTGTTTGAGAAAGCGGTGCGTGTGAAATCAGCTAGCGAACGAATGCTGGAGCTCATTCTTGATATTTGGTGTGTGAATGACGTGTAGCTGGCGGACGCAAAGGAGAAAGCGGAAAAGCTCAAGAAAGAGGAGACTGCGTTGTTTGAGTTTCTTTCGAAGGAGCTCACAACGATGGCAGCTGCCGCTTCGATGCGATGGGAGAACAAGGAGGTTCAACAGCTGGTGGGGTCTTTCTACACGTCGAGGACCGAGGAAGCAGGTGCACCTCTGCTGTCAACGGATCTACAGCGTCGAGTGTTCCGGCGCGTCCAGGACGCCATTACGCCAACGCGACCACACAGAGACTCTATGTACGGCGGAGGTACTTACCACCGCAGTTGAATGGACTGCTGCTGGCTCTCCTGAAGTGCTTGCTGGTGCATACCACCGACTTGAAAATGTCCATTTCGTACTTTGACCAGTGCTCACAGTAGGATACTATGTCCCGAAAATCAGAATCCCGAAGAAAATTTGCAAACGAGGGACCATTCTAATCAGTTCACCGACTCCACCTGGGTTGAAAAAGATGGTCGCCATGATTTAGATGGAGCGCAGCATGAAAGATCGCTTGCTTGGACTCGATGGGCTTCGTGCAAGTGCCTCGAGCTTGCATATTTCTAGCTGTAGTGTGGCGTAGACATGCGTGCATCTGCAGGAATGCCTTGTTGCATTCTCGCGCTGTATTGTTGGCTGTCCGTACGTTTGTGTTACTTTCAGCGGTCCCGAATGGACGTCGAATGCACAACTCCACGACGTATTGGATGCTGCCACCAGCTCGTTTCCATCTGCAATCTGCCACCGATTGGCGCATTTCTAGGAGCGTGAAGAAATCAGGGTTGGATGGCCCCCCTCTTCCTGTCGTCCTCCCGCGTCTCGCTCGCTCGCACCACAACAACATCACTGCGAGAAAACGCCGCTCAAGCGGAAGAGAGAGAGAGAGGGAGCCGCTCGCTCGCTCGCTCCCTCGCTCCAGCGCGTCGCGGGCCGACAGGTGCGTGCGTCTCCGCTGCCTACTGCTTCTGTCTTGGTTCTATCTGGTTGTGGCTGTAGCGGTGGCGTGGTCAGCTGCTAACTCGCGCGCTGTCTACGATTCGCCTCAGTGGCCGACCGCGAGGAGGACGCTGCACGCGAACTGGCGACGTGGGTGCCGCTGTGCATAGCCGCCCGAAGCGCACAGCCGCAAAAGGACGCGAGCGCGCGCAAGAGACGGAAAGCGCTGCAAACGAAGGGAGAAGCATGTCGTGGGTGTGCGACGCGTGCAAGTTCCCGAATGAGGACGACGGCGCCGAGACGTGTCGCGCGTGCGGCTCGGACCGGACCGTCGCGGTCGCTGCCGCCGAGCCGAAAGCGCCGTACGTCGTCGTGATCGAGCTCCCAGCGAAAGAGAAGCTCGGCGTGAAGCTCATGCCGCCGAAAGATGGCGTGATCAAGCACGGATTGAGCATTGACAACATTGACAACCCGCTCTTGGAGAACAAGGTGCAGACCGGCGACTTGATTGTCGCAATCGGTGGCAACAACGTCCACATGATGGGCTTTTCGAACGCGATCGACTTGATCCGGAAGCTTCCGCGGCCGCTCGCGATCTCGTTCGAAGTCGACGAAGTCCGGCGCCAAGAAGTGCTCAAAGAAAAGTCCAAGAAGAACAAGGACAACGACCTCGACACGGAGCTCACGACGTACGCCGTCGTGTTTGACGACGGACCCATGGGCTTGAACCTCGAAGAGGCCGTGCGGTACGGTATTGACGGCGCCGTCGTGCGGGCGCTCAAAGGCCAAGCGAAGAGCAACGGCATGATCACGGTCGGCGACATTGTGTACAAGGTGAACGAAGTCGAAGTGCTGAGTATGCCGTACGCAGAAGTGATGGTCGTGCTCCGGAACGCGTCGTCGCCCAAGACGCTGCAGTTTGTGCCGAAAGACAAGCTCGCTGACGTCCAGCGCGTGAACTCGCGCCATTCGGAGTCGTTCCGGATCCGCGAGTCGCAAGCAAACGTGAAGAAGCGGCTGATGAAGAACCCGCGACTCGTGAAAGACGACAGCACGGACGCTGACGACAACAAGTCGATCGCGCAACTCATTCTCGACAACAAGTCGGCGACGATCAAGAAAGGCCGGATGTACAAGCAAGGCCGCGTGATGCGCAACTGGAAGTCGCGCTACTTCGTGCTCAGTGTGTCGAAGATTGAGTACTTTAAGAACCCGAGCTCGACGACGGCGCGGGGCGAAATGAGCTTCTTGGACCACCGCTGCACGGTGCGGTCGCTCCCTGCAACCGGTGACGTCGTGTGCAAGTCCCCGAACGTCACGGCCGAGTACTTGCTCGAGATGCGCGTGGGCGACCGGCGGCTCGTGATGGCGTGCACGTCCGAGTCGGACAAGAAAGGCTGGATGGACGCGATCAAGCTTGCGATTGACGCATCGAAGACAGTGAACCGGACGCACAACCCGAGCGAGTCGCTCCGAGAGGTCAAAGCGCTCCGTGCGCAGCGAACGGAGAGCCTTACGAACGACAGTTCGCAGACGTTCCTCGACCGCAACGCGAACGGCCGGCTGTCGCAGTTCAATTACGAGACGTTCGCAACGCCCGTCGTGCACGTCGCGGTGCTCTCTGCGACGAACTTGACGAAAGAAGGCAGCGCGGTGAACGCCATGTGCGAAGTCACGGTCGGCGCAGAGACGTTCAAGACGTCTATCGTCAAGAGCCAGCGCTCGCCGGTGTGGAAACAGGACAACACGGCGTCGTTCGAAGCGCCGACGGAAGATATGGTCGTGGAGATCCGCGTGTTTGACGAGCACGTATTCCGTGCGTCGTCGCTGATTGCGACGCTCACGATCCCACTCAAGTCGCTGCCAAACATGCAGAAGAAAGTCAAGAAGTACCCGCTCGCACTCGGGAGTCGGTCGGCTGGCGCCGTGCTCACGCTCTCGCTCGAGTACATTAACCGCGCGAAAGCGTACCAGCAAGACCAAGAGCGCGGACGTCTCACTCGCGACCTCAGCCGCTCGGGCGTCATGAACGACGAGATGGACCAGCTCAAGATGCAAGCGCAGATTGCAGCAGACGAAGCGAGCCACCACGCCGCGCGGGCAGAAGAAGAGGCGCGCGCGTTGCTGGAAGAGGCCAGGAAGAAGGCAGAGGCAGCGATGGCGGCCGCGCTCGAAGAGCAGATCCAGGGCAAAGCTGCTGTCGAAGCAGCGATGGCGGAGGCGGCCCGTGCGAAAGAAGAGGCCGAGAAGCAGTCGGAGGAAGCGCGGCGTGCGCACGAAGAAGCGCGGAAGCTCATTGAAGCGAATCGGCGGATCCAAGAAGAGTCGACGAACGCGCAGATGGCGGAAGCGTCGAGCCGCTTTGGCGAGTACCGTGCGATGGTCGTGGGTGGCATGTCGCACGAAGAAGTGCGTGCGAAGATGCGCGAGAACGGCATTGACGAGAATAGTATCGCAGCATTCTTTGACGGCATCAACTCGTACGACGAGAAGATCCGGCAGCTCCAGGCTGAAGTCGAGAAGCTCAAGCGGAGCCGGTCGATGCGGCAGCGCGAAGAGCCCAAGGTTGACCAGTTTGCGAACTTGGACGGCGACCAAGTCGCGCTGCTGCGTCGGCTGCTCAAGCTCGAGAAGCAGCTGCAGGCGGCAGGTATCGCGGTGGCAGCCGACATTCCGTACGAAGAAGCGAAGGCGAAGGTCGGCGAGATCTCACGGCGCATGCAAGAGATCGGGTCTGCCGATGTGACGCACCCGGATCCAGTCGTCCAGAAACAGCTCCGTGAAGAGTACTACAAGCTCGAACAGGACATGGAGAAGTACAACACGGCGCTCATGCTCACGGACGAGTACGCGGCGGAAGAAGCGCGGAAAGAGCGCGAGTGGGAAGAAGAGAACTACGACGACAACGTGAAGGCGCTCAAGGCGATCCGTCGGATGATGCCGGTCGAGATCAAGAACATGTCGGAAGCTGAGCTCGAAGGCATGGCGACACCGAACGGCCAGCGGATTACGCGGGAAGTCGCGCGTAAGTTCAAGCGTACGAACGTCTTGGAGCTCATTCGGCTGAACCCGGCCGACATTGCACGGAACCACCCGTCGCTGCTCGAGAACCTGCGTGTGACGGGCCTGAACGTGTTTGAACGTCGTGCGCTCCATCTGCACTTGAGCGGCATTGCTGACACGTGGAAGTCGCAGCAAGGCGACGAGATGACGAAGAAGAAGTATGACTGGTTCAAGACGCTTCGTGAGACGTTCAAGACTGTCGTGAACTCGTACAACAAGCACGTGATGCAGTACGGACCCGCGGACAACCACCCGTACGCGACCCGGGACGACCCGGACATAGGGTGTCCGATGATTGGGAAACAGTGTCCGATCAAAGCGAACAGCGTGCCAGCGTACAACCTCGACCTCGGCTTCCCAGACGGCGACGTGTACCTCGAGTCGACGGTCGAGAAGGGCAACCCTGACGACGCCGGCGCACGGGCCCTCGCAGAAGCGAAAGAGCTCGCAGCGAAGAAGGTCGCGAACGCACGTGCGAACACGTTGAAAGAGCACTACAAGAACGTGCGGCTGGTTGCCGAAGCGAACGGTGTGTGCGCACACTTTGACGCCACGCTCGACTCGATCGAGAACCAGCAGCTCCAGTGGTTCCAAGAGCGGTTGAAGCACCGTGTTGGCCGCACTGAGACGGCGGCGACGATCAAGGCGGAGCTCACGTTGTTTGGCGAGATGGTGAACGAACTCCGGCTCTCGAGTCTCAAGTTTGCGGAGCGTTCGGGCATGAAGCTCTCTGGCAAGCGGAACCCCGCGACCGACAGTCCCGACACGCGGTCGTCGATCGAGTGCAACCTCGCCCTCATGCTCGTCGAGGCTGTGGACGACATGTTTGACGGCATGGAAGAGCGCATGAAAGAAGTGAAGGCGGAAGACAAGCGGCTGCTCTCCGCGATCTCGACGATCCGCGACTTGCTCAACGAGCTCAAGGACAAGAGCACGCAGACGCTGGCCGCACTGAAAGACAAGGGACCGCCGAGCACGCGCAAGATGAAGAACCGCGTCGAGCTCATGAAGGAAGCGAAAGAGCGCAACGCGAGCAAGAGTGCGCCGGCAGCAGCGGCTGCGAACGGCGACAGCGGCGGCGGTGGCGCGCCAGAGCGGGCGCCACACCCGATGGCAGCAGCGCGTGGCCGTGGCCGCGGCGGTCGCCCTGGTGGGCGTGGCGACCTCTTTTCTGCGATCCAAGGCCGTGGTGGTCGTGGCGGTGACGACGATGACGGTGGCGCTGGCGGCCTCTTGGGTGCGATCCGTGGCCGGGGCCGTGGACCTCCAGGTGGGCCAGGACGGGGCGACCTGTTCTCGATGATCAAAGCGCGTGGGGCAAAGGGCGAAGACGACAGCGCAGGCGACAGTGGTGGGGGTGGTGGTGATCTCTTGTCTGCGATCCGTGGCCGCGGCCGTGGACCTCCAGGTGGCGCTGGCCGTGGCGACTTTTTGTCGATGATTGCTGCGCGGAAAAAAGTCGAGTAGACGGCGTGCAGAAACGAGGCACGCGACGCGGTGCTGCACGCGGGAGCCCACGCGAGTGACAGCAGGTAGGCACTGAAGCGAGGGAATTCGCAATTCTCGACCAGGTGTCGTGGTGCTGCTGCTGCTGGCGGAGTCACAATAGAGAAGCGCGTGCAGACGGTCGCGAGCAGAAGCGTTCATAATGAAAAAACCAAATGAAAAACCCCACGAGAAGTTCGCACCAAGTCCCAAGTGGTGCTTGATTGCATCATATCGACAGTGACGGATCTCACAGGTCTGCGCCTTAGTCGTCACGAAACGTCGGCTGGGACTTGCTCATGAGCGCGCTGATGGCTTGCGCGAGGTCGTCACTGTAGAGCACCGCCGCATTGTGGTACCGGATCTGCCCAAGCGCGTCCGCAGTCGAGTGGTCCCGCTGGTAGTGGATCGTCTGTTTGATGCCGCGGATCGTGAGCGGACTCTTGCTCGCAATCGCCGCCGCGACGCTCTGTGCGTGCGCCAGCAGCGCGTCCTGGTCCGGGAGCATCTTGAGCACGAGTCCGCGTTGTTCCGCTTCGAGGCCGCCAAAGTTCCGGCCCGTGTACGCGAGTTCCTTCGCTTGCTGCTCGCCCACGAGCTTCGGGAGCCGCTGGAGCGTCCCGACGTCAGCAATGATGGCGAGGTCGACTTCTTTGACGGAGAACACGGCCGACGCGTCGCAGTAGCGCAAGTCGCACGCCGTGATAAAATCCACGCCTGCGCCAATGCACACGCCGTGCACAGCCGCAATCACAGGCACGCGGCAGCGCTCGGGCGCTGAGATGACGTTCTGGAGGTTCTGGATCACGCGCATGAGCGCCTCCCGCTTGCGGCCGTCGCACGACTCGGTCTCTGCGAGCTGCTGCATCGTCGCAAAGACGTTCAAGTCCATGCCGCTCGTGAACCCGCGGCCTTCGCCCGAGACAATCACGGCTTTGATCGACGAATCGTGCTCAATGAGCTCGAACGCGCGCGCGAGCTCGACCCACATTTGCATGTTGAACGCGTTCACTGTGCGCGGTCGGTTCAGCCGGAGGTGGAGCACGTTGTTGGGCTGCACGGTGAGCGCGAGCGTCTCGAACGCGGGTGCTTCAAGCTTCTTGGGCGTCAGTCGCAGCCACTCGACGAGGTGCGTCGCGTCGTCCCCACTGCCGGTCGCCATCGCGCGGATCGTTTGGCGGGGAGCGAAAGGAGAGCGCGCGGCGGCGAGGAGGCGACGGCTACCGGCGAGCAACATGGTGGCAGTCTTGGAAAGGGGAGGCGGAGGGGGGGGTCTGCTCGACGTGTGTGGGCACTGGAAGGCAGAGTGTGAATTCGTTTCGGTCAAGGTGGTTGTGTCGCTTTGATTTCGTAAACTTGCAGTTTGTATAGGCCATGATGGTGGTTCTCGTCGTCCTGGAATTCGGATTCCAACGTGAAGAGGCGGACTTCAACCTCGCTTCCTGCACTCACTCCACTCGCTTCACTTTACAGCAGTGTGACATAGCGACCAGAGGTACTCAATGAGTGGTGCGGATGTGGCAAGCGTTGTTACGGCGCCACCGCTTTTTGTACTGCAGTGTCGTCCTCAGGCTCGAGTCGAGATCCCCAAGATCGCCACCACCTTCTCTTGCTGCTGCGCTGAGCTCTGCTTGTACACGGCAGCGAGCATCGCAGGGCCGAGCGCCACGTGCAGCGCCCGCAGCAGCCGAGCGGTCGCGTCTTTCACGTCGCTCTTCGCCTCCTTCACGAGCTCGAGTGCGAGGGGGAGGACATACCTGGGTATCGACACACGATACCAAAGTGAATAATCTACCACCTAACCCTCGAGGTCCTGACTTCCGAAATGCCCAAAACATCCAAAAATCACCCACGCACCTGTTCAGTGCGTACTGGGTCTTCTCGTCGCCTGTGGTCGCGAGACTAGCGAGCGTGTCGATCAGCAGCGGCTTGACGCGCGAGTTCGCGTGCCGCGCAATGGCTGCAAAGTGCTGACAAAGCAGCTTCGCGGCCACGTGATCACAGAGAAGCTGCACAACGGAGACCGTGAGCGCCGAGAGCTTGGGATTGCTCGCCGCCAAGTTCCTCGCGAGCGCCGGCACGAGGTTCGAGAGCACGAGCTCGAGGCCGTCGCCAAATGCAGGGATCATCTTGGCGAGGCTCTCGAGCGCAAACACATTCACTTTCGCGTTCCCGTCCTCCATGCGCTTGAGCAGCGGGTCGAAAAGCCCCGTGATCTTCCCGCTCTCTGCCAGCGCGCGGGCCGTCGTGCCGCTGCACACAAACGCGGTTGCGTCCTGGAGCGCGTCGTACCGGTCTTTCCAGTTGCTGCTCTCGAGTTTCTTCTGGAGTATCTCGAGCGTCGTCGAGTCCACGGTCGCAGTCGACGTCGACTGTGAAGGAGGCGGCTTGCGAGTTGGAGCTGGGACTGTTGACGTCGCTGCGGCTGATCCAGCAACCGAGGAAGACTGGCGATTGCTGTTCGTGGTCACGCTTGCTGGCACCGCTGCCGACGCAGGTACGATGCCTCGATCGACTGGCTTAGCTGGTGGTGCTTGAGATGCAGTGATCATCACTGGTGCTTTGTATCGGATGTTCGCACTCAGCACCTGGTCGACTTTCGGTCGTGCGCCCGCTGGGAGCAGCTTCTTCAGGCGTTCCACGTCGATCCGCTGCTCGTGGTAAAGGTAGAGAACCGACTGCTTCGCGGCATCGCGCACTTCGTTGTTCGAGTCTTCGAGACACCGTCCGACAATCGCGACGATCGTACTCAGGTCCTTACTGGTCTGCACTTGATCGGCCATACTCACGATCAACGTATGGACTGCGCGCGCGACCTCGCGGCGCACCGGCACCGCCTTACTACTCAGATGCACGCCGAGCGCACTCACGACTTTGCTTGGCGAGCAGTGGAGAATGACTGATGTAATGGACGACGTCGCCGACTCGCACACAAACGTGTTCGAGTCTGTGGAGCGCTTGATGAGCACAGCGAGGATGCTGTCCACTTCGGGGTCCATGGACTTCTGGAAACACGAACAGAGCGACTCGAGCGCGAGGAGCGAGTTCTTGGACACGGTCGAGCGCAAGTTCGTTACTTGCGCAAGGATCGCTTTCGTCGCCGCGTGGATCTTGTCTTCAAGGAACGCGGGGTGGTGCTTCGCAATGCGCCGCACAGTGCTCAGTGCGTCGAACGTGGCCTCCCAGTCAGAGCCAGCGATCTTTTCCAGCAGCTTGGCGCTGTCCTGCTTCGGGTTCGAAAGCGGCTTGAGCTCATGCGGCTCCAAGTACTTGGGCTCCTGCTTGCCGAACGAACTCGCGCCAGACGGACGGGACGCTCCGTCGTCACTGGAAGCGTGGCCGCCAGCCTTCGCCATCGCAACTAGCGATGCCTTCTTCTGCAGCCGGGGCTTGGCTTCGCCGTCGTCTGTTGTCGGTGTAGAGTGTGGAGCAGCCAGTGGAGGCGACAAGGCACTGTCGTTTGATGAGGAGCCACTGCTGCTACCGTCTTGCTTGGCTTTCGCTTCGAGGCGCTTGCGGGTTGCAAGAGATATCGGACGGGACGCGGCGACTTTCCCGCTTGGAACGTATGCGTCCTCGACTGCAGCTGACGCGCCGGTCGTGGGATCGTCAGCGTCAGTCGCTCGTATCGGTGACGGCGCCTCCTTGGTACTCGGACGCTCGGACGAAGACGAGTCCGGCCTTCGACTGCCGACTGTCGAGCGCTTTTGCTGCGTCTGCTGTCGCTGGACATGAGACGGCGACGCAGTTCCCACGTCTTCGTCGCTGCTCGTGATTTCGTCCTCGAGACTATGGTGCTTGCTCGTCAAGGCGTACTTGGACACAATCGGGCGGTCTTCCGTGCTGCTGCTCTGGATCATCTGAAGCTTCTGCGGGCTCGCCTGCACGCTCGAAGAGAGCGCTGGAGCAGACTTGTTCCTTGGTGACGACAGGTCTTCTCCACGCTGTCGGCGTTCGCTTTTGTCACCGTCCGTAGCCTCCAGTACTTGCTGTGCTCTCATTCCGCTCCAGTCGCCGTCAACATCGTTCACCCGCTTGGAGCTCGCAGACTTCCGAAGCTGCGCTGTCTTTTGCTTGAGCATCGAAAGCTTGGCTGAAATCGACTCGATCGGCTCGTCACACGGCACTGACACTACCGAGTCGCTGGAGGAGGCCTGGGACTCGAAGAAGTACGAGCGATCGCTCATGCTCCCACGACTGGCAGGAGAGGCGCGAGTGCTGCCGACAGCAGCACTGCCGCTTGCCTCTCGCTCGCGACGACGATGGGGGTTGAGATCTGGCATCGATGACGACGCAGCGCTCGGTGGCTCACGCGCTGGTGGTGACTGCGGTCTGTGGCCGCTCAAGGATCTTCGCGGTAGAGCCCCTGTCACGGCATCGCGGCTTCGTCGAAGCATGCTTCCCGAATGACTCTCGGGCGCGAAATCACGCGATGCGAGCATGTGGAACTCGGACACGCTGCTAAGCGATCGCTCGACTGGACTCGCAGTGGCACGCAGGCCCAGTGGTTGGGTGTTCCGAGACGTCGTAGGAGGTTTCCTGCTCGACAGGAGACAGAGCTGGCCGTCGTCTGAGAGTGTCGGGAGCTGCTTTTGCTTCAGTCGCCGGCGGAAGCCGTCCAGATCGACGCGGTCGAGGAGGAAGTCGTCCAGTGCCTCCTCGACGAGCTCCACCAAGTTTGAGCACATCGTCACAGCTGCAAGCACCGCGCCAGCCTCGAGTGCAGCTTCCTTCACACGCACACTGGAGTCACCGAGGAGACACCCGAGTGTCCGGACGACGTCATGGCGAAGCACGTTCGAGGAGCTGAACTCAGCACGGCGTGCGACCAGTAAGAGCACGATCCAGACCTTAACTGCTTCCTCTCGCACCTGCAGTCGTCGATGTTGCATCGTAGTCAGAAGCGTCTGCGTCGCTCGGGCGACGCCCACGAAGCCGCTCTCGAACAGCTGCGTGAAGAGCGAATAAAGCTGCGCCTCGACGTCGGGATCGTCGGCAAAGTCAGCCGCAGCCTCCACGAGATGCGGGAGCATCTTTTGCAAGTAGAACGCAGCATCTGGAAGCGGAGTCGCTCCTGAGCCACAACGCAGCGCCTCGAAAGCGTCCTCTGTACCATTGGCTTGGCGGTCGCTGAACTTGTAGAAACACAACTGCGTGATTTGGATCGCGCGCTTGACGAGATGCACGTCCGCGTCTTGCAGGAGGCGGATGATAATGTTGAAGAGATTGTCCATTTCACCCACGTTGCTCTGTATCACTGCGGGGCTCGCGTGCTTGAGCGCACTGAAGAGCTGCTCGACTGCTGCCGAGCGGCGCTTCCAGTCGGCGTTCGAGTTGCTGGAGCTCGCACTGATGACGTCGAGGACATCGGCCGGCACACACCCGAAACGCAGCGTGCTCGTGTCGTTGAGTGGAGTTGGTGTCTGCGTGGTCCAACGATGAGCGATGTGGAGTCGCTGCGGCGACTCGCTGAAGGTTGTTGTCATGGCGTTTGGCTTCGAATCGGTGCTAGTGTATGCCCGATACCCGTGCTGATAGTGGATACCTCGCAGTCAACTTCACCTTCCGGTGGGGATTGAGACTGGCGCAGGCTCACCAAGTGGAAGCTATTGGCCTTGCGCTTGAACGCTTGATTACCAGGGTCGGTGACACGAAGCCGATCCAGAACTAGAATCGGTTGTCGGTTACCGATGGTTACTTCAATGGACAATTTGTCCGCGTTGTGTCCTCCTCGTTGTCCACCTCATTGTCCTCGCAAAGCGACAGGGACATTACAAAAATGGAAATGGATGAATGGACGTATGAATGGACGGTTAAATGGATGAATGGGACAGTGCATTTATCTGACATTCCACGAAACCAAAATCGTTTCATGGGACGACGCAGAAAATAATATATGAAATAATATATGGCCGTGAATTGTCAGAGTAATCGGATTTAAGAATTGTGTATACTGTATAATGGAATGGTATACCATTTTCTCGATTTATACGCTTGTACTGTAATTTCATCGTAAAGTACGAATGTTTCGTCAAAGTACGAAATCTGTGCAAACGCTCCATTTTGCCGCCACCACCCTCAACAGCAATCGCCACCTCCTCGCCTGCTCGCCTGCCATTATGGGCGACGTGGACTTCAAGGCGCTCTATCAGAGCTCGCTGAAGCTCACGACCGCGATTGACGACCTGGGGCTACCGCGTCTCGCCAAGGGCCTTGAGCAGCTCGACGACGCGTCGCGTGCTTTCTCCCACCAGCAACAGCAGCAACCGCCACAGAGCGGCCGGAAGCGGGCTGCGCATGGCGAGCAGCCGCCGCATCGTCGCACTGGCGGCGCCGGCGGCATCGACAAGGCGAACTTCCTCCTCGCTGCGAAAGGCATTGACGCGGAGAAGCTGTCGAAAGAGCTGCAGGCGTTCGAGCTCTCGCCCGAGTTCCAGCCCGAGACGCCGCTCGGCGAGACGGACATTGACGGGTACCTCACACACCACCACGAGATGATCATCCTCACTGCGATTGAAGACGTAAACCGCCGCACCATGGCAGCAACGCACGACCGGATGAACCAAGCGATGATCGACGACTTTGAAGCCGCGAAGCAGCGGTTACTCGAAGACCTCGGCGGCGCGAAGCAGCTTGGGATCCGCACCTACCCGCGCGTTCTCGAGCACGATGACTGCGGGAACGTGTTTGCAGTCGCTGCGAGTGCAAAGCGAGGCGACGCGAGTGCGCCACCGCCGTCTGCAGTCGCACACGGACCGTTCGGGCTCAGTGGCCAGCGCCGCTTGGACCTGTCGCAAGCGTACCCGCCAGTCACGGACGCGCCATTGCGCATGTCGCAGCTGCGGGTCGACACTGCGCTCACAGACGAGATGAAGCAGTACTGCAGCGTCGTGAAAGACCTGAACGCGAGTCGCGTCCCGAACACACGGAGCCAGTTTGCGCTCGTGCGCGCGTTCGAACGCGCAGTCGCGGCGAACGTGTCGGCGGCGGCCGCTGGTGCGAAGAGCGAGCTCGTGCTCAAGTGCTGGCAGCTGCTCGCCGACATGGTCGCAGGCGGTGACGCCAAGGCGGCGCGTGGCCCAGCGCTGCACGAGCGCGAGTTTGAAAGCGCGCGACGCGACGACGCGCCGCAGCTGCGCCACCGGCTCGCGTTCGGTGCGCGCGTGTTCCTCGAGACGCAGTTCCGTGGCTTTGTGTACCAGACTGTGCAGAAGCAGCAGCTCGCGACTGGCGGCGTCCCCGACCTCGTCGCGACCGTCCGTGCGTTCGTACGCTACGTGCAGAGCTCGCGGTACGCCGCTGGCAGCACTGGTGCAGGCGACAGGAACGATGTGAACGTCTGGGCAGTGCTCTACTACTGTATGCGCTCGGGCGGCGACCAAGAAGCCGCCGAGCTCGCAGTGAGCGCGAGCCGCTCAGGCGACACGGCAGTGGACGCGCCAGTGCTCGCGGCGCTCAAGTTCCGTGCGCAGCAGAAGCGCGCGTACGCAGAGAGCTCCGCAGCTCCGGTTCCCGCGTTCTCGAAGAAGTTTCCAGCCGAGTACGCGCAGCTCGTGGACCGGTACCACCGGCTCACGAGCGCGTCGATCGACGCGATCGCAGTCGTGAACCCGTTCGAGCGCTGTGCTGTGAACCTGCTCTGCTTTGGGAACCCGAATGCGAGCGACGCACGCATCGTCGCGACGATCGAAGACTACCTCTGGCAGCGGCTCTGCTTTGTCCAGCGCGTCCCAGCGTCTGGTGCCGCGCCCGACAGCGCGTACTCGGTCGCACGACTCGCAAAGAGCATCCAGAAGTTCGGGCCTGCGCACTTTGAAGCGGCGAGGAGCCCAGCTGTGAGCACGACGCACCCGAGTGCGTCCGCGTTCCTGTACTTCCAAGTCCTGCTCGTGACGCAAGAGTTCGAGAAAGCGGTCCAGTACCTCGCAGCGAAAGGGTTCTTGCTCGAAGCCGTGCACTTTGCGCTCGCACTGCACCACTACGGCCTGCTGCGCACGACGAGCGCGTACGCAATGGACGACGGCGAAGACGACGCGACGCTCGACCTCGCACGACTCGTGCGCCAGTACGTGCACGCGTTCCAGCGGACGGACGCTCCCGAAGCTGCCGAGTACATTGCGTGCTTGTCGGACGTGCTCGCGAAGAAAGAGCTGCTCGCGGAACTGCTGCTCGAGACGCGCAAGTTTGACGTCCTCGCGGGGTTCACGAACAACACGGACGGCTGCCGCACCCGCGGCGTCTTCGACCGGCTCCTGCGTGACGAGCCAGAGGACGAAGTGAAGGAATTGATTCTGAACGCCGCCCGCAAAGCCGAAGCCCGTGGGCGGCCGCACGACGCGTTTGCGCTGCTTAAGAGCGCCGGCGATATCGAAGGCGTACTCGCGCTGCTCAACAGCCAGCTGAGTGCGACGCTCGCGGCTCCGCGTCTCGAGCGCGAAGAGTGGTTCCGACTCGCAAAGGACTTTGCCGAGAAGTGGATGCGCTTCCCGTGGGTCCAAGCAGTCGCAAACCGGTTCGCACGCCCAGCTGCGATCGCGTTCCAGACGCTGCTCAACATCAGCATCTTCCTCGAGATCTTTGAGAAGCAGCAGTGGGAAGACGCGATCCGGTTTGTCGACGAACTTGGTGTCGTGCCGACCCAGGACGCAGGCACGCTCACGCTCTGCGTCGACCGCTTCCTTGCGTTCGACGAGACAGTGCGCCAGACGTTCCACATCCTCCTCCTCGGGTACGTCGAGTGCCTCGTGCGCGAGACGGAGCGCGTGAAGGCGCAGACAGCAGGCGAGCTCCGGCGTGCGGCCGTGCAGGACCTGCGCGCCAAGGCCGAGTTCGTCGTGACGTTTGCAGGCATGATCAAGTTCCGTTTGCCGGCGGGCACGCTCGAGCGCCTGAACCGGATGGAAGGCATGATCTTCTAGGCTTCGAGCCTTCTAGGCCCCGCTTTGGTAGGTCACGCACTGGAAGGAGGCCTGTGGGCCAAGAGGCAGACTGACTATCAACTGATACCTCCCAGGCGTCACAGGCAAGTGAAGCTTTTCACTTCCAGACAATGCATACATTTGACTCTAAATACTTTCTCTCGCTACTACGCACCTACCTACACACACCTTGAATACTGCGTGTTTGCAAGTGTGCACAATACTGTACCTCTCGTGTCGGCTTTTCTACCTAAATGATGGGCGGGGGCCAAACAACCGCGTTGCGTTTGTCGTCGCTGGCGCACGGAACTTGCTCGGCGACGGTTGTGGGAGCAGCGACACACGGGCCGACACGCTGGGGGCTTTGCGCACTGGACTATTCGCAAAGCTCGCGCTCGAGCTCGTGCCGCGCGAGTGGCCAACGTTGCGGAAGCTCCGGTTGTTGAACGTCGACGTCACGTCGGACAGTAGCCGTGGTTTCTGCGCTGGTGGCGGCGTCGGCTCGTCTGTGGACCGCAAGCGCTTCAAACTCGTTTTCTTCGGTGTCGTGATCTGCGACGGTCGCTGGAGCTGGCTCACGTACGCACCAGGGAGCTGTTCGAGTTGCGTGCTCACTGCTCGCCGGTCGTGATGGTCGCTGCCGACTCGCGGCCGGTCGAACGCAGCATGCGATCTGTTCAGCACGTGCGTCACTTCTGCGGCCGATGTTGTAGGCATGCGCGCTGTCTCCATCCTCGAACTGAAGACGCTGTTGCGCACCGGGGCTGGCAGGGCGGCTGGAGATGGTCCACGAACGTGTCCCTGGCTCGTCGCCAGTGGCGGCTCTGGGCGCATGAACTCACAGTCGAGCGCTGCGAGCTGCTCTGAGCTGCCAAACTCGCGAAAGAAGATCTCGTCGACCGTCATGTGCGATGCCTGCTCGATGCGCTGACGGATCATCGCACGCGGTGGCAGCGCAGTGGCTGTCGCGCTTGTGGTGGTGGGTATGCGGTTGTTGCTCCCGAAACGCTGCTGGATGGAGGCGCGCAGCCGCGCGAGTCGCTCTTGGCCGCGCGCGCCGAGCGGCGACATGTTGAGCTCGTCGCTGGCATCCATGAGAGAGCGAGACGAGGTGGGCGAGAGAGGCGCGCTGTGGTCGTGGCGAGTGAGATCTGACGAGTCGTCGATGCAATGCGGAATGGGAGGGCGGAAAACAAGGGAATCAAACATGGCGGGGGACTTTCTAAAATTCAAATTTTGAACTGGGAACGTCTGAGAACAAAGACTCAGACGAGACTCAGATGCTGAGACCAACTTCAACTGCCAGATGGGAATTGACTGAGTACGAGCCGTCTGTGCTGTTTGCTCGTCATACGCCAACGTGCGCGACGAGTGAGAGCAAGTGCGAGCGCAGAAGAGGGAGAAAAGCTAGGAACCAATGAACCTGAAGCAGGCGCAAGCGGTGCTTTCCGACCTGCTCATGAAGTGCGAGCAGGAGAACGTGGCGCTTCCAACGGTGCGTGCGCTGGAACGTGTGTCGTGAGGCTACCGCCACTACATGGAGACTCACACTATCAGCAATACGAATTCCAACTGCAGGACCCACTCGAGACGATCGCCGAGGCCCTTCAGGCGCTGAAGAGAGACCTGAAGCACGAGATTGTGCGTCCGCGCCTTCAGAACATCACTCGTTTGCCCCCCATCACACAGCAGTCACTCACGTTTCCTTGTGTTGCTGTGAGTGTGTGTTGTAGAAGCGATCTCAACTGGACGATGCGCTGGAGCATATGAAAGACAAGTACGGGCTCACGTCTGGCGCAGCACTGGCGCCGCCGCACGCGGAGGAGAAGAAGCGGAAGCACACGAGCGCTGGTCTCACAGGACAAAAGTCCCAGTACCAACAGCGCTACATGCGCGCACCCACCGCTGCCGCCGCGCCATCAGGCAGTACAGCGCATGCTGCGAGCACGCACTCGCCAGCAAAGAAGTCGCGGCTTAAAGACGATGTCCGCGCCACGCCCGCGGTTCGAGTGGAGAACCAGATGCTCGTAGATCAGCTCGTCGAGCTCGGCGAGTACGAGCTCAAGACACGGCGGTCGCAGCGTGGGGTCACGCGGTTCCGTGCGGCAAAGCAGATCCGTGACGCTAGTGACGTGATCAGGTCCGGTGCTCAGGCCCGCCGGCTGGAGGGGGTTGGGCAGTCGGCTGCTGAGAAGATCGACGTGCTGCTGAACGGCGGACTGCACAACTTGCTAAAGGAGTACGAGGCTGAAGACAACGACGTGGGCGACGACGAGGTTGAAGGCGCGGCGAACAAGCGCGCTCGGCGAGGACCAGGTGCGGAGGGGGGCGATGACAACGGACGCGAGAAGAACGAGAAGGGGAAGAAGATGAGCGCTAGCGGCGACAATGATGACGAGGCGGACGACGACGACGACGACGACGAGTTCTACTCGGCGACAGAGTAGCGTGGCGACAGGAAGGGGGTCGATGGGTGTTGTGAGTGTGTTTGTATTCAAGTGTGACGGTTTGCTGCAGTTGAGACCACAGTGTGTCTGTCCCCTCGCTCTCTTCTTCCCAGCCGTTGGCTTTGGTCTTGTCACTCGCTGTCTTCTCAACTGCCTCATCTCTCGCTTCATCATGACCACACAGTCGCAACTTACACACAACACGGAACACCAACTGAAGCGCACTTCCCTGTCCACTCAGCGCCATGAACTTGCGGCAAGCTCAACGCGCGCTCGCGGACCTGATGGCCAAGTGCCAGGAAGCGCACGTTCAGCTCCCACTCGTTGCGTCTTCGCACTTGACACACTCTTGGAAGGTCTCATAGTGCTGATGTGGCTTGGAACGTGGGCTCACACGACATTTCTCTCTCTCTCACACTCACACCTTGACCAGGACCCGCTCGATGGGCTCCTTGAGGCGAGCAAGGCGCTCCGCCACTCGCGACAGAACGACAAGGTGTGCGACAGCTTCTTGATGTTCGAACACGCCCAGACACGACTTCTCAAAGTCACTGGCGTGTGTTGTGTGTGTCTGTGAGCGCAGCTGGAGCTCGGCGACGCCCTTGACGAGCTCATGCAGATGTTCGGCGTGGACCCAGTGTTCCGGCAGCAGCAAAAGGACGAGGCGCAGAAGCGGCTGAAGCGCCAGAAGCGTGGCCGCAAGCCCAAGGACGCGCACAGCACAAGCAGCAGTTCGACGGCTTCCGGAGCCGGTGCAAGCGGCGCTGAGAGCAGCGCGAAGCCGTCGCGAATCGAGACGATCAAGCAGCAGAACCCGGCGAAGAACCCAGCGAACCAAGAGCTCGCGAACGAGTTCGTCGACCTCGGCGGCTATGAGCTCACGCACGGCGAGACCCAGAAGGGCATCTCGAGAATGCGAGTCGCCAAGCAGATCCGTAACACACCCGAGGCGATCACGTCGGGAGCGCAAGCGCGCCAGATCGAGGGGATCGGACCGTCGGCGGCTGCGAAAGTGGACGAAGTGCTGCAGCACGGCAAAATGCGGGTGCTTGAAGACCTCGAGACATCGTCGGAGGACGGAGACGATGTTCAAGAGGTGTAGGTTTCGGTCCGCACTGGACGCTGAGTGCGAGCGCCTACGTCACTCGTCCTTCTTCGAGCTCGCCGGACTCGATGGACGAGGAGCAGCTCGTGTCGAGCATTCGCTGGCGATAGGCGCTGTGCAGTTGGATCTATGGTTCATACATTTCGGTAGTGTAGTAGTAAATATGGTGAGTCCTCAGTAGCACAAGACACTGAAAGCACACATGAGTGTCACACGCACGTACGATCGGTAGTAGTTCGCCAGACTCTGCGGAGCTCTTGGAGTTCTCGTTGTCGCTCTCACGACTCGAGACCAAGCAGTTGCGAGCGTTTCTGTGCGCTACGACCCGATCACGAGTCTTCCCAAAGAGCTCGCCGTCGCTCAGATCAGCCACGTTGTGTCCGCGTCGTGATGTCATCTCCCCTTCGGACAAGTCCTCGCTCAGAAGCGAGTCTCTGCAGCTGCTCTGGGACGACTCCACAGCAAGAACACGACGACGCTCCCCGCCTCGTCTCGCGTTCGTCTTGAAGCTTGTTAGTGGGCGGAGAAGTCCTCGCCTGCTGGTCGATGTCTTTGAAGAGGACGAGGAAGAGGAAGAGGAGAGCAAAGAAGCGAACCCGTCGCTCCGACAATTGCTCACGCCAGACTCGTAGTCCGCGGACACCTTCAGCGACACGAGCTTGAGGGGTTCCGTAGGCGGCGGCGTCGTGTCTGGACTTGGAATCTGCCTGCCGCTCTCGTTTGTGCGCTCCGAGACGCGACTCGATACTGACGAAGCGGACCGGTCGTCGCACGGTTCGCTAGATATCTCCTCGCGGGCGCCCACGTGCTCCGATGCCGCTCGCTCACTCGATTTGCTAGTTGAACGGTGCTGCAGTGTTGGCTCGAGCTTGTTCGTCTGTGCGACTCGAGAGATGACTGGAGCGTACCGTTTCCGCTCTGCACGCAGCCTCCGAAGCACAGAGACGGTTGTGGGACTCGATGCAACTTTCAAGACCACGGTCTCGGACCCAGCACTCGACTCGAAGATGGCTCGACCAAGGTGCGTGCGAGCCAGTGGCGGTGGTGGTGCGAGCGAACTTGGCGAAGCGTTGACTGTGCTGCCAGGCGTCACCTCTGTTGTGGGATCGCAGGTCGCTGAATCTGCCGTTGTCCCGTCATTGTCTTCGACTTGCACCTCCTTGTCCGCTACCATTCGCACGTAGCGAGAGAGAAACCCGACCATGTCGGTGCTCTGGTCGTTTCCCTGAGCGCCGATCGCAGCCAGAATGGGTTCTGACGCTCCAGTATCGGCTGGTGCTTGCTCGGGTGTCGCACTCTCCTTGTCTGATGGTGATGATCCAGACGGGATCTTCTCTTCCAGGAACTCATGAATCAGCGCAGCCACCTGCTCTTCAGTCAGCACTCGTAGCCAGCTCGTTGGGTCTTCAAAGCTAGCTTTCACCTCTGGATCACAGTCGCCCACACCATCCGCTGTTGCTGAGCTCGACTGCTTGTCAAAGTATGCAGCTGCTCGCCGGAGGCCACTCCAGTCCTCGCTAACCTCTGTCTCCATCAGCGGTCGGCTGCGCTGTTGGATAAAGTCCCTCATGAGATCGCGTGCGATCTCTTGCATGGTCTACAAGCAGAAGCACACGTGCCATAATGGCTTGTAGTGTCAGTCGTCTAGTTGAGCGCACGCAAAGGCGAACGACAGCAACGACCTGCGAGTCGACGGAGTCAAGAGGCAATGTCGGCTCGTTCCTGCTCACTGTGCCGTCGCCAGTGTTGTGCTCTTCTGTGCGTTCAACTCGGAGCTCATCAGTGTCTTCGCATTCGAGCAAACGCGACACCAAGTACTCGGGGATGATCTCAAGCACGTCCCGCTCTCGCTGTTCGTCTGGGTTCTCTGCTGTTGGCGAGTCGAGCTCGTATACCCGGATACCTGAAGGCGAATGAGAGCTGCTTGTATGCATCTGCTGGGATGAACGAGGCGCTTGTTGTTGGGTATGTGAAGCGTGTGCTTTCGCATGTTCGAGAAGTTCAGTCTTGCCGCTCGAGACGATGGAAGCTGGCGCACTTGGTGGCCTCAGTCGTGGGCGCTGTTGGCCTCTCTGCTGATCGTACGCGGCTGTCACGAACGCCACGAACTGCTTGTAGCTGATCACTTCTAACAACGGCATGTACTGAGACGAGGCGGTCGTGTTGCCGCGGTCAGAGCCTCGCTTGGAAGTCCGCTGGACTCCAGGCAGCGTGTGGACACGACGGAAGAAGGCTGCGATCTTGGGCGCCGACACTGCGATCTGCAGCCGGTGTAGCGCCACACACGTCTCGATCCGATTCAAATGGCCGTCGTGGTCCGCGTCCAAGTCATTGAAGAGCCGACGGAGCACGTCGCTGTTCAGCCGTCGGTCGGGGGCGTTTGGGTTGTGACACACAGCAGGCGGACCGTACAGCGCAGTGGACGGGGCGTTCCGGAACTCGGAGAGGACTTGGCGTCCGACTGACGACGCCACCGGCTGTGGGGACTGAGTGCGAGGAGCTGGTGGCTTGCGTTCACGCTGAGGGTGCGACTGATCGTCGTTGTTGGACAGAATGTGCGACGCCGAGTCGAGTGGCTTGATGACGTCGTCTGCAATGTTCAACACCAGTGTCGGCTGCGGATCTTGGGGCTGGTTCTCCTTCTCCTCTTCCTCTGTTGGTGTGACGCTGTTGCGATCGGGACTGTCGACGTGTGCTTTTCTCAGTGTCGCAGGATGGTCGACACGGAGACCTGGATGAGTGGAGGGCGGTCGAGCGGGAGGGGCGTTCTTGACTGTCACCGTCTTTCCCGCCATGGCTCCCGGAGCCTGGCGTGCCTGTCGTGCGGTCTCCACCACCAGTGGCTTTCTGTGCCTACGTGCACTGGAGCTCTTGGGCGGTGGCACGTGCGCCTGTGCTACGCTGACTCTGTGATCAGCGGCGGTTGGATCATCTTCCGCTCGTAGCCAGCTCGCGCCTCCGACCCGGAGCTTGGTACTTGCTCCCGTCTTCCCGTTCGCCAGCAGCCGCTCGAAGCACTGATTGCGTGGCGCTTTCTTCTCAATCCCCACATCTCTGGCGCTGCTCGTCCGCTCTGCAGTTTCCTGCGCTCTCAGCTGAGCCGCTTGCTCCTGCTCGCGTCGGTGCTGTCGTCGGTGCCAGAACCGCTGTGCTGGCGGCAGACTCGCGAGCTCGCGGTCGATCCGCGCAATGCGTTTCGCTACATCCCACTCGAGCTTCCGCTGACGCCACTCGCGGCTCCAGAGGCTGCTGTTATCGTCGTCCGAGCGCGCTGCAGTCTCTTGACGGCAGTGTGGGTGGCTACTCGATGGATCCCGAGGCGTCTGGAGTGTGGAGGCGGCAGGAGAAGGACGAGGAGCGCGTTGCAGCACGAGTGTCGAGCCACTCCAGCGCACTGGGAGTTTGTTGCGCAAACGCAGCTCCAGCGCGAAGCTCTGCGCACGCACGTCGTCCAGCAGCGCGAATGCGGCATCCAGCGAGTCTGCTGGCATTCGCGTTGGGCTCAAGAGCCTGGGAATGAAATGTGTCTGTTCAAGATTGCGACAGCGAGTTGGTGGAACTCGAGTGTGAGTGTTGGTGGATTGTAGTTGAGGAGGGTTTCTACTCCAAATTCTGCCCTCGATATAAATTTTATAACGTGCGTACAATTACAAGGGGGCTATACTTTGAATGGCTGCTGTACTGATTCATATTCGACAATATGCATACAACATCAACTATAAATCTGTTATTTCTTAAAATGCGCGCCCATCTTCTATTCCCACAAACTAAGAGGGTTTGCCGCTCAAAATGCATTTTCACTCGCAAACTCGCACGTTTGCAGCGAAGCGAGCGAGATGTCCCTCCTCCGACGTCAGCGGCCAGCGCCGACCAGCAGTGGTGGCGGCTGCGCGCCGCAGTTCAAGCCGTTCGTGCTGCCAGTCAAGTCCACTGCGCGCCTCCACAGTAAAAGCAGCAATGGAGACGACGACGATGCTGCACGCAACCGCCAAGCGCTCGTGAGCGGCATGGACCTCGCGCTCAAGCGGCTGCCGTTCCTCTCGTTCTTGAGCGTCCCGCCCGAGGTCACGACGCACAAACTGCGCCAGCAGTTCAAGTCCCCAGGCGCCGCTCGGTCGAGCGAGAGCGACCGCTTGCTGCAGGTCAAGACGCTCGGCATGCGGCGGCGATGGGGCGCATTCGTCCTCAAAGACCCGGTGCGTCACCCGCTTCCACCGCTCGTCGTCGCTGACGAAGACGACGACGCAGTCGACGTTGCAGAAGCGCTCCCGACACTCGCAGCTGTGCCTGCTGCGCCTGTCGCAGCCGACGCACCGCCACCGCTCGTGCTCTGGCAGAGCGACGACGACCCGACGTGGCAGGTGGTCGTCCCCGAGATCGTCGGCAAGTTCCTCCGGCCGCACCAGCGGGAAGGCGTCCAGTTCCTCTTCGACTGTGTCGCGCCGATCCGAGCGTACGACGGCATGGGCTGCATCCTCGCAGACGACATGGGGCTCGGGAAGACGCTCCAGAGCATCGCGCTTCTCTACACGCTCTTCACCACGAGTCTCGCGCCCGATCGGCAGCCGACTGTCAAGCGTGCGATCGTCGTCTGCCCGACGTCGCTTGTCAAGAACTGGGACGATGAGATTGTCAAGTGGCTCCACGGCCGCATCAAGACGACTGCGCTCTTTGAAGCGAACCGCGACGCTGTGGTCCAGGGCATCCGGACGTTTATCGACGGGAGCAACCACCCGCGTCTCCACTCGCCCCAAGTGCTCGTGATCTCGTACGAGACGTTCCGGATGCACGCCCAGCTGTTCATTGACGCCCCAAAGGCCTGTGACTTGCTCATTTGCGACGAAGCGCATCGGCTCAAGAACGCGAGTTCGCAGATCAACCGCGCACTCTCTGCGCTCGCGTGTCGCCGCCGTGTGCTGCTGTCGGGGACGCCGATGCAGAACGACCTCGACGAGTTCTTTGCGATGGTCGACTTTACAAACCCGGGCATCTTGGGCTCAGCGAGTGAGTTCCGGAAGCACTTTCTAGGCCCGATCCTCGTCGGCCGCGAGCCGGACGCGACGGACCGGGCCCGGGACACGGCCGCAAACTGCTCTGCGAAGCTGTGCGAAGTCGTGAACCAGTTCATCCTTCGCCGCGGCAACATCTTGAACGCCAAGCACTTGCCGCCGAAGCTCATGCAAGTCGTGTGCTGTCCGCTCTCGCCGCTCCAAGAGCAGCTCTACGCGCACTTTCTCAGCTCGAGTGCGTTCCGCGACATGATGAAGAAGCAGAACGCGAACGTGCTCGCGTCCATCACGGCGCTCAAGAAGCTGTGCAACCACCCGCTGCTGATCTTTGACGAGACGGGGCGGAGCAACACGAAGCTGCCAGGGTTCGACAACTGTGCGCACTTCTTTGCGCAAGCGCTTCAAGGAACAAGCGGCAGTAGCGCCATCAACCGACGCGGGGGGCCGCTGCAGCGCACGTGCCACCCTGCGTGGTCGGGCAAAATGCTGCTCTTGGACCGGTTGATGCAGTCGATGAAGAGCACGACGACGGACCGGATCGTGATCGTGTCGAACTATACGCAGACGCTCGACGTGGTCTCGGACTTGTGTCGCGAGCGCCACTTGCCGTTCGTGCGGCTCGACGGCACAACGTCCGCGAAGAAGCGGAAAGCGCTTGTCGACACGTTCAACGACCCGACGACGCACTCGTTTGCGTTCCTCCTCTCGAGCAAAGCCGGCGGGTGCGGACTCAACCTCATTGGCGCGAACCGGCTCGTGCTTTTTGACCCGGACTGGAATCCTGCAACCGACAAGCAAGCAGCAGCGCGTGTGTGGCGCGAAGGACAGAAGAAGATGTGCTACGTCTACCGCTTCCTCGCGACTGGGACACTGGAAGAGAAGATCTTCCAGCGCCAGCTCTCGAAAGAAGGCTTGCAGAACATTGTCGACGACAAAGAAGAGGTCAACTCGCTCTCGTCGAAAGATCTCAAGCGCCTCTTTGTGTTTGAACGCGGCACTATGTCGACAACGCACGACCAGCTCAAGTGCACGCGGTGCAAGTGGCGTAACCGGAGCTTAAAGGCAATCGACGGTGACGACGCAGACGCTGTGCTCACGGTCGACACGGCTGACGAGAGCGACGGAGACGTAAGTGTTGCGACAGAGAAGGACGCGTCTGGCGATGACGACGACGGCAGTGGGGAGTGCGTCGCGGAGAAGACGTACCACCCGCAGATTGGGATGCCTCAGGAAGAGGATCTCAACAGCTGGGGACACCACCGCTCGTACGACTCAGTGGACGACGAAGTGATGCAGAACGCGCTCAAGCACGTGCGTGCTGACCTCGTGAGCTTCGCATTCAGCTGTCGCATCGACTGGCAACTGCTCCAGGAGCACCAAGCAGAGAACGAGGAGCGAGAGAATCAGCGCGACGAAGAGCGCAAGCGCAAGCGGCTCGAGAAGCTCGAGGCCGAGAAAGCACCACTAGCTGAGAAGGCCCGAATCGCAAGAGGCAAGAAGAAGACGCCCACTGTGATCGACGACGAGGACTCGGACAACGTCAGTGGGTCGAGCAGTGAGGAGGAGGAGGAGGAGGAAGAAGAAGAGGAAGAAGAGGAAGAAGACGACGCTGGGCGGCGCAGTCGTCCGGGTCCGAAACGCCAGGCGAGTGAGGACGACACCACCACTGACGATGTCGCCGAGTCCGAGTCGGAGATTGAGATCATTGATGTCGACGCACCAGCTCCACAGCTTCCGGTGCCGTCAGCCGCGAACGAATCGTCGCCAGCAGCGAATGATAGTGCGACACAGAAGCGGAAGGTGTCGTTCATACAGGAGACGCGACTCGAGACGTCGAGTGCGCGTCCGAGCGGCACTGCGCCGGCTCCGACTGCGACCAAGCGGCTCAAGCGCATGCAGACTGAAGACGACTTTGACGACTTTGACGACATTCTGCCGACTGTGGCAACGAAGGTGGCCCCACCAGTGCGAGCGTCCACCTCATCGTTTATCATTGATGAAGACGAGAAGGAGAGCGAGCCACCAACTGCGAGCCGAGTCGCAGCACCAGCGGCGGCTGAACGCGCAAAGTCTGGGCTGGACGATGATGCGTGGAGCTGCTCACGGTGTACGCTCGAGAACCCGCTTGCGAACGACACGTGCAGCGGCTGCGGGCTGCGGTTCCGACGGTCGCGGCGGCCAGCTACCCACGTCTTCGACTGGAACAGCGACGACGACGACGACTTCTAAGCAGATCACTACTCTATTTCGCCCAGCTTATCGAGCACGAAGTCCATGAGCACACGCTCGGCCAGTCATCGCGACCAAGGGCACGTCGTGCGCTGACGACAGCCACCAGCGGGCATACCGCCCATCTGGACTTCGGACAAGCCCACGTATAGGCTCCGCCCCAACGCTGATGGTCTTCGCCTAGCTGGTGAGCTCTACCATGAATGTTGTCATACTCGAGATGTTGTGCGTCACATGTGAAGGTAGGGAGTCCGCGAACCGAACTGAGCGTGGCTATGGCGTGCAGCGTTTGCCACGCCTGACTGAGCTTGTCCTCGCGGTTGATATCCACGTCGCATTGCTGTGCTATCATCATCAATACACAGTTGAGACCATGGTCCTGAGTCAGGACCGAGAAGTACTGGAGAGACCATGGTCCTGACAATGTCAGAGAGAGATTCCACTAGAGTGAACACGACGCAATGAAGAAGAGCGAACACGATGCAACGGTTGTGGCGAGCACCTCGTGCGCCTTTTGTCATGCGAGACTGAATCGACGGACGTGACAGCGGCTAGCCGTCAATCTTCCTTACGACTTCCCCGCGCATTGGCTCGGCTCCGTCCTTCACCCGATCGATGGTTACGCCTCGCATTGCGGCTCGCTCGCCCGGGGCTTCTTCTTCACCAGCACCTTCGACACGGTGCGGATCTCCTCTTGCGCGAGACTCTCCCACATGTCGTGGGTCTTGCGCCGGAGCGCGGTGCTCTGCTCGCACTGGTTCTCCACGGATCTCGCGTCCGCTGGGGCCACCTTCGTGCTCCCAGACGCGTCAGCAGTCAGACGCGATTTCTTCAGTGCAGGGACTCTCGGAGGCTTCTTTGACTTGACGGCCTGCTGCATCTGGCGCTCGTCGTCCTGAAGCATTCTCCACGCCTGCTCGGCAACAGCAGCGAGCTCACATTGCGTCTGGGAAACGCCAGCTCCACTACCGTTGCTCGCGAGAGAGCACCGACTCACGCCTCCCGTCACGACAGAGACATCGTTGGCACTCGGATCTCTGATCGAAGACTCGAGCGAGCGCAGGCGCACCAGCAAGCTCAGTGCCGCAGGGTTCGCCGGCTCAATCTGCAGCAGCAGCTCAACGTCGTCTCTCGCTCCCTGTACACGCAAGTACAGTACACATCAACGGATGTCACGACAGCCTGTAGATCATCCGGACTTGAAGCCAAAGATACATGGCTAAACGTACCGGTGCATTCCCAAGCTGTTCGCAAGCAAGAGCCCGTCGGTAGAGTGCCTTGACACAACCTGGCTGCACTCTGAGCACAGCGCTGCAGTCCTCCTCGGCCGCACTGAACTCACGCTGTTCAATGTAAGCAAGCGCGCGGTTGAGCCGTACCGCGCTTTCCAGGTTCGTAAGTGCATCCCCTAGGTCGTTTCTATGCGTGACGTGCTGGAGTAGGCACCAGTCGATGACGAGCGAGTACTTGCGCACTGCGTCGGGCAAGAGCCGGCGCTGGAAGCACGCGTTGCCTTCACGCTTTACCGTCTCCATGTCGGCCCACGTGGTGTCGCGGACTGCGAGCGCGTTGATCGACTTGCTGCGCTCGACGAGCTCCCACTCGGCGTCCATTCCGCTACTCACGTGTGTGTTTGTTTGCTGGGGTTTGCTTGCAGAGTCGTGTGCTGTGTGTGTGACGACAACAGCAGGGCGTGGGGCGGTGGTTGAGTTGGCGACTGATTGCGGGGAGGGCGACTGCTCGATACTCGCTTTGCCAAAACAGGAACACCACTTTCAAGCGGAAACGCGTCATGGCGCTGATGAGACCATTGCTTTTCGCCTGGCACTCAGCCTGCGCTGCAGAGCACCAGTGTCGAGTGCGTGGATGATGTGTGGTGTAGCCATTTTCCTTCTCCCCGAAAACTCGATCAACATACCGTCTTGTGTACCCATTCAGTCTTTCTGAAGCCATTTCAATTTGCATTGTGGTGAAGCTTGTGGTTGACTGGAGGCATAATGTGGAGCACATGCGCTCTTCGTACAAACTCGCTCTCCTTCAGAGGCATGGAGGAGAGTGTTGATGCAGCAGGACAGCTCATTCAGTGTTGCCTCGGTGCAGTCAAGAGAAAAAGGTTGTTTGGCTGTCGATTGGCAGAGGTTGGGACTGTATAGTATACACCCAGTACTGACACCCTGACAGGCAAGTCCGGATATGTTCCGGACTATTATTGCATGCATTTTGACCCGGCCCTTAGTCTGATTGGACAGACACGCCAGACTTCGAAGCATGCGAATATTATACACATCATACACAGAATTCATACGGACACTGAAACTCGGGAATTGTGCGAATCGAACTCCAGCGAGGTGTTGTACGCAGTTACCAACCTGCATGACTGTCGACTGCACCGCTGACATTCAAGCTTGCGAAAAGAGTGTCAGATAATTATTTGTGTACCAAATACAGTAGTTGGCTCAGCGGACGACCATCTTTGTGGGCACCAACGCAGCTATGACCACCACTTACCGCTTGGCTTTATAGCAACGAGCGCGCTCTGGTTTCTTGATCAGGTGTGTAGGTTTTGTTGGACTGACTGAACAGCAGTGAACGTCGATCAAGCTCAGTTCGATAGTCTTCGAGATCACTTCAATCCGACCACACTGTACCAGTGTCGTCCCGACAGCCCATTTCGGTTTCCAGCCAAGTAGCATGCGCTGACACAGTATGTCTGGCACCACCGTCTCTTGTTGTTCCACTCGGTTGAACACACGACTTCTCCTTC